>JAXIVD010002622.1:0-56551 GCA_036785275.1 Cancer borealis
CTTCTAAAGAGTGTGCTAATTTTTCATCCTTACAAAGTGGTACAGTCTTGTTACTCCTGGGTGACACAGCGACGCATGTACGTCTTCGAGCGAGGTTGACTCAGTCCTAGCAGTAGTAGAGCATACTCTAGACAACGTGTCGCAAGCAAGATTCTCTGATCCTGATCTGTACTTAATATGATATTTATATTCAGAGAGTTCAAGGCACCATCTAAGTATTTTGTCATTCTTAATATTGGAGGAATGGGAAGTGTTTAACATGAAACTTACAGCCTGTTGATCAGTGACAATAGAGAATTTTCTGCCAATATGGTACAGTCTCCACTTACGAATGGCTTCAACAATGGCAGCAGTCTCCCTCTCTACAGCAGGTTGCAGTCTTTCGGAGTTGGTCAGAGTCCTGGAGAAAATATGCAACAGGTCGACCCTTCTGAGATAGAAGAGCAGCTATAGATACTGAGGACGCATAAGTCTCAATCTGAAGAGGGAGTGTTTCATCAAAGGAAGCTTCAGAAATTTCTTTTTTCAAAGACTCGAAACACCACACCGCTTCGGAGGACAGGGAAAATTGCCTACAACTGAGAAGGGGTTGGATGCGTCGGGTATAGTCTGGTATCCAAACAGAATAATAAGAAAATAAACCAAGAGCTCGTTTCAGTGAGAAAGCTTCGTCAGGAGCAATTAATCCAACAAGGGTTTGATGCGATCAGGATCAGGGCTAAGAGCTCCATTTTCTATGCACTATCCTAGTAATTTTGGTGAGACTGTACTTACATTTAGCAATGTTCAAAGTGAGGTTGTATTTAGCTGCTACTTCCTTGAAGCGCTGGAGGTGGCGATCATGATCTTCCTGGTTTTCCCCACATATGATCACATCATCAATATAGGCAAAAGTGGCGTCTAAGTTATTGTCTGCAATGATGGAGTCTTTAACTCTCTGAAAGACTGCAACCGAGTTAGTTAGGCCAAAAGGGATTCTTATAAACTGGAACTGTTGCCCATCAGCTTCAAAAGCAGTGTAACACTTCTCATTTTCCTGAAAGGGGACTTGATAGTATGCACTTTTTAGATCAAGGGTGCAGAAAATCCTGTATTTAGCCATTTTATGGATTAGATCATGGATTCGAGGCATGGGATAGGCATCTAATAGCGTGAAACGATTTACAATTCTCGAGTAGTCAACCACTATGCGACGCTTGTGGGGATCATCGTTGGCTACTAAACCCGAGCTCTCCATGGGCACTGACTCTTTTTAGTTATGCCTTCCAATAATAATGACTTAATTTCATCATGGATAAATGCTTCATCAGACTTTGAAAACCTTCGAGTGGAAGTGGTAACAGGTTTAATATCTGGAGTCAAGTTAGGGAACAAACAGGGTGGATCAATGGCCATACTGGCTACACCACATACAGTCAACTTAGGAAAAGAACCATTAAGCGTAATTTCAACATTTTGGTGTTTTTTCATAAAATCTTGCTCCAAAACAATTGAGATAGCACTGAAAGCTTAGAGTTTGGATAAAAGTTATCTTTCACTTTTAGGTCAACGAAACAGTGACCATGAGTTTTAGACACTTGAGAAGCTGCAAGAGCAATGTTGATTGTAGATGGGTACACTGGGATACCCAAATTTTTTACAATCTCTGGGTGAATAAAACTGATAGAACTCCCACTATCAACAAGGGCATTAACTGTCATCTCGTTCACACTCACAGGAATAATTGAAATTCGTTGAGTAGTAGCAGAGGCTAGTACCGTGGAAGCGCCACCTGAAGGCTGGCGACCGGGCGACCGATACTGATCTTGCAGAGAGGCGGCCTCCTCTCCACCACCAGTAATCCCAGCAGCAGAAGTGAAGGTGCCCTTCCCAGATCTCACAGTCCGGCTAGTTCTACATACTTTGGCAAAGTGACCAGTCTTACCACACGAGCAACACTCTACCACCCCGTTCGTTAGCGACTCCCGCATCGATCATGAGCCGAGCTCAGCCAATCACAACACCGCGTTTCGTAGCGATGGCATCGATGCCATCGATATGCATCACTATGGTCTCAGAGCATGTGCCGAGGGGACTCGGACTGAGACTGGTAGAGTGTTCTTCAGAATGCTCTAAGTATTCAGGGCTGTACTTTTGCAATACCTGTTGCATTTTTATGTTTTCTTAATCCAAATTCCGTCATAAATTCTTAGTTTGTGAGATATTCAATGTTTTCTGTGAGATCTCTTCGAAAAGTAAAGTTTTGTTTTGTTTTAACAAGTTTCTGATATTTGTCAATGTAGCTTAGGGTTTTGGTTAATTTATGTTATGTTAGGTTTAGGGAAAGATTCGTAAGACGACCCAGTCTTTTTTTGACAGCCTTTTTTTCTGATAGATTTTTATGTGTTTTTAATCAATATGATGTTTGTTATGCCAAGCAATTTTTTTTCCTCAAGGTCAAAATTGCCACAAAAAAGTCAGATTAATTCGAAACCATCAAAATCAATAGGAGAATAATTTCTTTCAGTAAACCTAAGCAAACCTAATTAAAACTAATCTAACCCAAGCAAATATAAGTAAGACTAACCTAACTAAAGCTAACCTTCTTTAACCAAACCAGGTAAAGATTCGTAAGATGACCCACTCGATATCTCGTTATCTTTATAATGCACTGCAAATTCAACCTCAGATACTTGTTCAGATAGGTTAAGTTAGGTTTGATTATGTTTGCTTAGGTTAGGTTGGGTTTAACTAGGTTTTGAATTAATTAAACTTTTTTGTGGCAATTTTTACCTTTGGGAAAAAATGCATTGCATAACAAACAAACATCAGATTTATTCAAAACACATAAAAATCTATCAGGAAAAAAAATTGCTTTGTCCAAAAAACAGACTGGTTCGTCTTCCAAAACTTTACCTAGGTTAATTTAGAAGCTATCAAATGTTCTCTATGAGCAAGAGTAGGGAGTTGGACGAATTACAGACATTTTATTTCGTATACAGACTCCATAATGGTGAAGATATAAAATTATACCCCATAACCTAACATAACATAACCGCCTGAAACCTTTACAGACGTGTTGAGTACACTAGATGTATAGTATGTACGACTTCATATTTATATCGATATCGTCGAAGCAGTAGTTATGCAGAAATAACAAACTATTTACTGACAATCATTGTATTTTGTCTTTCCCCAAGAAACCCGCATTCCCACAGATCCCCAGAATTGTTGGGGTTCATGAGGATGTCTTATTAGATATGCATTTGCGACGAAAATCAATGTCAATATCATTCGAAATGGATCATTTCTTAAACGAAAGGTGTGTTATTTACATCCAAGTGCATTGGGAGAACTAAAAATTTACCATCCACACAATCACCTACGCTATATCACTATTCTCACAAGAGTTTACGGCTTCTTTTATCTCCTCACATTTTCTTGCCACCTAAATACTGCGTTTACTGCGGCTATAATTGCTCCAGACTCTATTATATGTTAATCAGCAAGTATTTTCTATGGCGATAAAGGTGCCCACCAAAAGGGTGCGCCGCCATGTTGGCTCAATCAGCTGATTATCTCAGCACGAAGAAAGAAAAAAAACCATAGCGACGTCGCTAAGTGTCCAATATCGTTCGTTGGGCAAATTCTTCACCCCCCCACCTCGCTGAACGCGGCCTACATCTCGGGCTGGGCAGCGAGACCGGGGATGCCGCCTTCCACCACAAAAGAAGCAGGGTCGAACCAGGTATGAGGCAGCGCAAGTTTCGGTGATTAGACCAGTCGTCTCAGTAGAGGCAGTCGTCAGGTTGGGTGGAGTAGCGGGAAGCATGTACTCCTCTGCGTTCCTCTTCGCAGTGTCGAGGCTTCGAGCAAGATTAACAGCTTCATTCAGAGACAGGGATTCTTTCTCTAGCATTCGTTGACGTATGATGGGAGAGGCGAGACCAGCAATAAGGGAATCACGGATGGCTTCATTACTATAAGTGTCAGCAGTCACCGCCTTGAATTTACAATCTCTGGCAAGGAGTTTGAGAGACTGAACTTACATATCTATGGACTCACTTGAAAGTTGTTTGCGAGTGGCCAGTTGATGTCGGACGAAAATTATGTTCTTAGGTTTCACGTAAACCCTTTTGAGAATGTTGATAGCTTCGTCGTATAGAGGGCAGTCAGCGATGTGTGAGAAGGCGGTGGGTGAGATGTAATTGATGAGCAGCTTCAGTCTGTCGGGTGGTGGGTCCTGCGGCAGCGACTCGATAAAGTTCTCGAATGTGCAGAACCACTCGGCTGCGCCTGTTCGCTCAGAACCTTCAAAGCCTTCAGGGCGGAGTAGCCTCTCCATCTCCAGCTAGTTAGAGTCTTGCCAAGTAAATTGTAGTGATAATAGGATAAGTAGTAAACTGACTTAACCTTAATATAGGCTTTACTTGGCAAAAAATCCGACACCTTACAGTAAGAATGGCTGGAGTCAACTAACTCTGGATGAGTGAACCCCTATATATATATATATATATATATATATATATATATATATATATATATATATATATATATATATATATATATATATATGTATATATATATATATATATATATATATATATATATATATATATATATGTGTATATATATATATATATATATATATATATATATATATATATATATATATTATATATATATATATATATATATATATATATATATATATATATATATATATATATATATATATATATATATATATATATATTGTTACGGTCACACCGTAACGGACACGGTTCTTATGCCCTAGTGCCGGGGATCCACTTATGAACAACCCAGTCACAACCACGTTACGGGCGTGTACGAACTATAGTGCTGATGTTTATACGTCCTTTTAACCCACCAAAGGACAAGAAAAGTCGACTATCCCGTAGGACTAGTCACTCCGAGGGCCACACGCCGGTGGCTGGACAATAGGCTTTAAACAAGAAGTGCCTAGTTAAGGAACCTATGCACTCTTAGCCCCCAAACACAGCACCTACAGCCACCCCGTTAACGTTAAGAGGTCGCCAGTTCTTTTAACCCTCCAAAGAACAAGGAATCTCCCAGTAGTAACCACCTTCTCCTCCTTACATTCTAAAGAGACTTACAGTGAGCACGAGATTACAGTACCTAGACAAGGAGCTATCGCTCCAACCAGAATACCGCCCACAAGGTGTCTTTCCACCCACTTCTGGTTGAACAATATCTCCTCTCGACTTAACTAACACCCTGCAAAGTAGCCTCCCGCGAGGGGACTCCGTACAATGCGTTATATGAGTCGTAATTAATTAATACTAAGACGGGATTACTCCTCGTCTGTGTTATCGCACAAGAGGCCCCAGATGATAGGCTCTCTCTCTCTCTCTCAATGAGGACAACGAAGACAACGCCGAAAAAACAAACAACGCGGACAACGCAGACAACGCCAACAAAACGCAGACAACGCCGAAACTACTTCCCAGAGACTGAACAGTCTGACAAAATTCTAGGTGGAGTTCACCGCTAGTTAGGTGTTAGTTATACTGTCACCACACTCGTCTCAGTGCTCTGGCTTGTAACCGTTTCCTCTACAGACAGGGCCTTACTGTCTAGCTACACAAATATACCCCTTATCTAACAGGCCGGTCGAATAACCCACTCCCTTAAATATGAGGAGGTTACAGACAAAATAATGTCAATTTGTGGGGAGCTCAGAGCGCGAGGTGTTCATGGTGACGGCTAGCGGGTAACTGAATCACATGCGCATAACCACGGTTTCTCTAGCCTCCCCAGGGAATGTTGCCAGATAAAGCTCCCTAATTTTGGCCACCTTCCTCGGGCCGGCCCACGCTCCCATCTCTCTCTCTCACAGTAGGCTAGTCAAACTCTTGTCTTCACAAAAACATTGCTCCGCTCTCAAGCAACTTAGAACAATGACAAACACACCAGAGAAAACAGAAAAGAACGCTCCACAAGACAGGACACCTTGCAACACAAAGAAGAAAGAGGGAAAGTCAGGAAAATTAGGAGAACGAGGAAAACTGAAGTTAAAGTAAACACTGAGCAAAACTCGCCTTAATACTTGCTGGCAACTCACCACCCGCTCTCTCTCTCTCTCTCTCTCTCTCTCTCTCTCTCTCTCTCTCTCTCTCTCTCTCTCTCTCTCTCTCTCTCTCTCTCTCTCTCTCTCTCTCTCTCTCTCTCTCTCTCTCTCTCTCTCTCTCTCTCTCTCTCTCTCTCTCTCTCTCTCTCTCTCTCTGTCTCTTCTCGCCACAGCTGGCCTTGGCTGGGGGACCACGTGGGCTGGTTACACAAAGATGTAACCCGCTATCATGTCTCGTAAGGCTAATACTTCCCTTCTCTTTATCTTCACATTCCTTTCCTCCCTTCTAATACAAGAGATGCAAGCCTCTTCCATGTCTCGCCGCATACTCAGCTGACACAAAACACACTATTATCACTGGCAGAGCCCGCACAGAGTGTCATAGCCTCAGCGTGGCCTTCCTCCTTACCCGCCTAACATTCTTCCTTCTCGCTCTCAGGGAATCTTCATTCCTCTGTGGGGGTTGACTCCTATCTTCACCAGACGATGTTATGGTGACGGGCGGGGCCCACAACAATATATATATATATATATATATATATATATATATATATATATATATATATATATATATATATATATATATATATATATATATATAACCCGAACACGGAACATTTGAAGCACGAATGATACATCCCATGAACAAACAAAGCCCAGTAACAAGGGCTAGCAAGTTACACCACAGGGAGACTAGGGCGGGTAGCATATGTAGGCGAACGAGAATCCCGCATGATTGACCTGCAGGGAACTGACTCAGGAAGGCGTTGGGTCCGTAACCAAAACCGAAGCAACGAGGATTGGCGACGCAAATCTAGAGGGAGGACGCCAGCATCCACAAGGCGACTAGAGATCGGGGAAGACCTAAAGGCACCGGTAGCCAAGAGGATCCCGGCATGGTGCACGGAATCTAACACACGTAGGCGGGCCTCTGTGGCAGACGAGTAGACCTCACAGCCATACTCTAACTTGGGAAGGATGAGTGTCCTGTGGAGAAGGAGAAGAGTGTCCCTATCCGCACCCCAAGAAGTATGAGCCAAAACCCCAAGGAGGGATAAGGCTTTCTGACAAGCCGGTTTAACGGAACGAAGATGAGGAACCCATGTAAGACGGCTGTCGAAGAGAAGACCAAGATAGCGAGTGGTCTCCTCACATGAGATGCGCCTTTGTGCGATATAGAGATCAGGGTCTGGATGAACACCGCGGAGGCGGCAAAAGTGCATGGTTACTGTCTTCGAGGCTGAGAACCGGGAACCGCGTTCAGAAGCCCAACGGGAAATCTTGTTAATCGAAAGTTAGAGTTTCCGTTCAATCAGAGGCATCCGTGCAGCTGAGAAGGAAATAGAGAGATCGTCCACATAGAGAGAACTATGGACGCCACCAGGAAAGACACTAATAACACTATTAATGGCCACTGCAAAGAGCGTAACACTTAGAATACTGCACTGTGGCACACCATCCTCAAGCGCACAAGCCTCTGAGAGAATACTTCCCACGCGAACCCGTATAAGACGATCTGATAAAAATTGCTTGATAAAAATAAGGAGCCAGCCGCGAAGACCAAACTCCAAGAGACTAAGTAAAATATCATGGCACCAAGCCGTGTCATACGCCTTTTCCAAATCAAAGAACACTGTTATGTGGTGGGGATTATTTGCTAATGCCGCGCAAATAGACGATTCCAAAGATAAAAGAGAATCAGTGGTTGATCGCACTTTTCGAAAACCGTACTGCACCGGGAACAAGAAATTCCCGCTCACCAGGTACCACATTAGCCGCACATTTACTATCTTCTCCAGCACCTTGCAGATGCATGAAGTCAAAGAAATAGGACGGTAGTTAGTGGCTTGTAGATGATCCTTTCCCGGCTTCGGGATTGGAAGGACTACGGCCACACTCCAAGCAGAAGGAAAATCACCGGTACGCCAAATAAAATTGTAAAAACGCAATAAAAAATTTAAAGCAATATCAGACATATGTCGCAAGAAACCTTAAGGGATGTCATCGGGACCCGGAGACGAATCACAGCACTGGGATAAAGCCACCATTAGTTCGCCGGGAGAGAACGGGACATTATTGGACTCCCCGCCAGGGGAGGCAAAGTCCACGTCCACAGCCTCCAAACCCTGGCGATACCGAGCCCCTGGTGCAGTAGGCTCCCTCCGACAGACACTAGAGAAGTGGCCGACAAACAAGTCAGCAACAGTTTTAGGATTTGCCACCTTCTTCCCAGCATGAGACAGGACCGGAAGAGGAGGGGGAGAAAACTTTCCGGAGAACTTACGGACTTTGTTAAAGACTGCCGTGAGAGGAGTTCGAAAGGTGATGGAAGATAGATAAACCCTCCATTAACATCGCTGAGCCTCTTTTAAAATGCGTCGCGCTAGAGCACGGGCTCGCCGAAAAGCTTCCAAGCACAGAGGGTCTCCACGGGGGCGGCAAAGTCTCGAAAAAGCAGACTCTTTTTCTCTCACAGCGGCAGTGCAATCTGCGTTCAATCAAGGAACGGGACGCTTGGGAAACCGGCCAGATGTCTTGGGGATGGACTGAAGGGCCGCAGAGTGCAAAACATTTTTGAAATTAGCAGCGGAATCGTTACAAGTACCAAAATCAGCCAACGGACGAACAGGGGAGCTAAGATCCGTAAAAAGCTGCCAATCCGACCGATCTAAGAGCCAGCGAGGAGGACGCGACCGCGGCTCAGAATCCACAGATTCCAGTAAAATGGGAAAGTGGTCACTACCGTATAAATCTGGTAGGAACCGCCAGGTAAACTCAAGAAGAGAATTAGAAGTACAAACGGAAAGATCAATAGAATTAAAAGTCCCCGTCTGACTATGAAAGTGTGTAACATCCCCAGTGTTTATAAGTTCCAAACCCTCATCCTCAATAAAAGAAGCAATTAAAATCCCGCGAGGGTTGGAAGCACCACCATCCAACAAAGGGATGCGACCGTTGCAATACCCCAACACGAGGAAAGGAGAGGGAAGAACACGCGCTAGGCCGTCAGGAACGGGAGGGAGATAAAGGCTACATAATGTATAAAATCTGCCAAGGAACACCTAGACAGCAACAGCCTGGAGCGGGGTGTGAAGCTGCTGGAGAACAAAAGGGACATCAGAGCGAATGAAGATAGCGGTGCCACCGTGGTGACCCTGACCAGGAATAGGGGTACCGAAGAAAGCACGATACCTGGGAGGACTTGAGTGAGTGAAGTCCCCGAGCATCGTCTTCTGTAAACAAAGATAGGCAAGAGAAAACCTGGAAACCAAAACTCGGAGTTCCTCCCAAGAGGCCCGGAGACCTCTACAATTCCATTAGATGATCCGAAAAACTATTACTTAGAGTTTCGTGGCGGGCGAATCCCTGTGAGGGCCCCCCCTTTACCCTTTATTTTACCGACCTGACTGGGAAGGGTAATACGACGAGTACTGGAAAGGGCAAAAGCCCCTGCAAGAGGGGTAACCGGGATACGAGGAGAAGAGTTGGACTGAAGGGTCGGTCCTTTTGAACCGAAATCCACCTTGGCAGGGGTATCCGTGTGGGATATGCATTGATGTGAGATATGCAGTATGTATGCATGTATGTATGAAGCTACTTTATTGTTAGCTGGCAACTCACGCCTTCCCGGCTTGAGGGGACAACAGCGTCAGTAGCCAATCGCCAGCAGGCCCACGCACGGGAGTCAACTATACTGCTCCCTTAGCTCTGTATCCACTAAGGCAATAAGGATCTACAAAACTGCCTTGTGTGTTTCCGTGACCTTCCCTATACCCCTGGGTCCCATACACCACAGACAAACATGACGCAGTGAGTAATTATGCCTTGCACAGCAAGTTATACACAGCGTGGGCCGCCAGATTCCAGCCTCGTGTTGTGGATTTACCTATAGCGTGTGCATCTCAGTGCCGTATAGTGCAGTGTTACAGTGCAGTGCATAGTGTCAATTCCCGGGAAATTCCGACTAATCACAGTCGGGTATTCTGACCGCGCGATCTGGGCTCCATCCCTCCGCACCCCTCAGACTCCCGCATGCACTCTCCTCTCATCATTCATTCTCAGCCCGGCAACCACTCTGACAAGTCGGTCATCACTTCACTCGCTACCCTTCACATCGACAAGACGCTCTCATCCCTTTCAAGGCAGGCTAAGGTCATAGTCACTGTTCTGTATCTACATCAAGTCGTGTTGTCAATATATCTTCTATATAAGCCGTGTGTGTTTCAACCAAGACCTCCAAAGCAGCAGCATCTCTACCCCCAACTCCAAAAACACGTGGTATCAAAATAAATTCTAATACACTGGTGGCTTGCGGAGGAATTCGTCCTTCCAAGCGACGATTATCAAGAACCAGCCTCCTCCTTCGTCATCAAGCCGCCTTACCACGTGCATCGCTCTGCTCATTAAGTGACTCTCCACACACGCCCTTGCCTCGCCCGCCTCGTGTCCTTCTCTGCGCCCTGCAGTCGCTTCCTTCGTCGCCCTTCTGCAGTAGTCTCTGTTCGAGTGAGTATAAGCCTCCTCGCCCTGCCTGGTCAAGCCTCATCACCTCTACCTCCATTTTGTCCTCGGCGCGCCATCTTTGCTGTCCACGCCATCTTCGCCGCCCATCACCACGTGGCGCTCCAAAGTCGCCTCACCACGTGACGCCGCCCTTCAAGACGCTCATCACCCATCATCACGTGGCCCCCAAACAAGTTGCTCCACGCTCTCACTCACGTTGCCACCCTCAAGACGCCCATCGCCCATCATTACGTGACCAGCCCAGAATTACGCCCTCCACCACGTGGACCAGCCAGCGCCCATGTGTTGACAGTTAAGTACCTTAGTTCTCATTATATATTTTTTTCTTCATTGTGCCAGTTATTTTACATTTTTGTGTACCCCCCAGTGTTTCTTTTTTCTTTTGTGTATTTCCTCAACGTGAGTACTATTCCCTCACGATGTCTAACGACCAGTCACCTCGCACGCCCACACCTCATGTTACTCTGATATCTGATAATGTCTCTATTCCTCCCTTTTCTGGTACAAACTCTGAATCAGTTCATGCTTTTGTTCGGCGAGTAGCAGATGAGTGCACACGCCGCACCGCCCATAGTGATGCTGAAAAAGTTGCTATTTTAAAATTGCGGATTTGTCATGACCCATCTAGTCTTGCGGGTAAACTCATAAAAACAGATAAATTCCTTAGTATATCCACATACGATGAACTCACCACAACATTAATATCTCATTTCTCTGGTCATTCAAAATTAGGTGCAACTCATTCCTTCCTCAAAATTGCTCAAACCCTCACTAACATTGCTCGCTCTACTCACGATGTGTATAAGGCAGAAAATATTGCATCCTCTCTCAGTGATGAACTCACAGACCAAATGAAATCCTCTCAGTGGATCGACACAGACGGTAAAATATCTTCTACTGATTTCAAACGCCTTATGTAATATTTCCTGTTCATTGTTCAGCTCGACTCACCAACCTTCACCGTTGCAAGCGACATTAAGTTCAGTAAGGAAGATTTATTGTATGATCTTTGCAAGAAAATATCCGAGATTTCACCACCCGTTCCTCAACCGGTCAGTTTAGTTCAGTCCCCGCTCTCCTTAGCCAAGGCCCCGTTTTCTCAGTACCAAGGCTCTTCCCCTCACAGCCCATCCCCACCGTCAAACACTAATTTCTCACGTTCTGACCACCGCTCTCAATCTCGTCACCACTCACCGTCCCGTGACTCGAGGAATGTAACGTGCTACCGATGTGGACTCAAGGGTCATGTCTGAGCTCGACGAACGAGGTTATAATAAATTCAACCGTGATGCGTTTTGCTCCCTTCACGTGGTCACTCGCTCGACGAATGTCGCCTTTACCAACAGCAAATGCAGTCCTCTCTATTTCTTCGGGAAACGCCTCGCGCCCGAGCCTCGCCAGTAAGTCATCTAAAAAACGAGTTGTTTTCGCAGACGACCAGACAGTGCCTCTCCCATGTGTCCCTGTTAAATCCTCCGGATTTTTTCAAGACCTTACTGCTGACGTCAAATTAGCCTCTCACAAATCCCGCGCATTTTTCGACTCTGGTGCTTCAGTAAACATCATTAAATCACATGTTTTTAAAAAACTCTCTGCCGCCTCAAAGCACAAAATTCAGAGTTATCCACCGGACATCACCGTTAGTGGTATCTCTGGCAACATTGTCATGCCTCATAGCAAGGTCCTCCTCAGTGTCTGTTTGTCTCCACTTGAACCTTCTATATCAGATTGTTTCTATGTTATTGATGATGTATGTTTTGCAGCTGAAATATTGATAGGATACCATACAATGTCTCACTTCAACATCTCACTTTTCCCTTCTACTCATCATATTGCCTAGAATGGCACCTGTATCTCAGCCTCACCCTCCCCTGAGTCACCGCCTTCACCTGATGTCTACATTGTCACGCACACGCCTTCCCAGGACTCATCTTACGTCCCTCCCTCTTTCGTTGCTCGTTATTGCAACGTTTTCGTGTTCTGTTAATCAACTTATTCTTTGGTCATGGGATTACAGAACACTAACATCTAAAATTATTGTCATTGAAAATCTTTCCGTTTTCTATAATTTTAATTAACAAATAATCTTCCCTTGCACCTTTTGTCATATAATAACATCATCCTATCTTCTCTCTTTGACACATACATAATCAAGCACATAAGTAGTTCTTCTAATTTCTTTCCTTGTATAGTAACATCATCCTTCCTCCTTACTTTGATACATACATAATCAAGCACATAAGTAATTCTTCTAGGAGCTTATAAAAATATTCATAATCATGGAGCCACACATAATAAAAATAATCACGGAGCAATACATTTTAAAGTAAACACGGAGCAATACATTTTAAAGTAATCACTGAGCAACACATAATAAAGTACAAATCCTACATAAAATCAAATCCTAACACTAACATCCTACTGCTGTTTTTAAGACTGCATTAGAAAAGAGCTTCCACTTACCCCAATATCCCAGCCCCATTGGGAGCTGAGTTGGGTGAACTTACTCCTAGTAAGTCAGGGTGAATCTGCCTTCTAATACAGCCTTTCTTATTTTCAAAATCTTGACAGTTACCTATTCTCTCCAGTCACAGCGTCTGTGAGTTCCTAACTTTCAAAACTTAAGGCTTTGTCTCTATATAATTTCACAAAGTTATGTCTCTTTTCAATTTCATAAAGTTTAGTTCTACAACGGCTGGCACCCAACGAATTTTTCCCGTGTGCGTTCTTCCAACCGTTCGTCAAAAGCACTTGAACTTTCTCTTTCTCCCCTCCATCTGGTTTATGGTCAAGGGGTCTCCCTGGCACCCTCTGTCCCACTCTGTTTATCCACTGTACAACACAGCTCTGTGTGTCGACTCACGACATACCCCCACCTTTAAAATGCACGTCCTCGTGAACCATAATAATGATGTGGACACGCCGCTTAAGTTGACGGTGCAGGATTCGGCATCAATTCATGAGACTCTTGGGTGTCGTCCGGTTGCTTGGATAACCGAAAAGCGTGCCAGCAATCACGCGCCCATTTCAGTCCAACAGCTAGTAATACGAGGAGTAGGGTGACCAACACCGTGATACCCATTCTCGTCCACTCCGGGAGTCCCGCAGCAGTGTCCTGTTGCTTCAATATTTGCTGTAGCTGGTCAATGTAGTCGTTTAGGGGTATAGGTTCCAATCTATTACTGCTGGGTAGGGTGATATTAGTAACATTTATGAGAAATCCATGTTCCCATGTTGTGAAGGGGAGAGGCAGAGAGAAAGGGTATGGCTTGCTATCCATTGCATAAATCCATCCTTGCAAATATATGATAAAAATAGGTGGAAACTCCTAAACAATTTGTGTTTTACACAGTTAGAGACAGGTTGTTTTTCAAGAAACAATGCTAATTTACAAAAATTAGTATTTCTGTAATAACTGGTCCCATTGGTGGACAAATTAATAAATCATCATATTTCCTACATACATTAAAATCATCCATCAAAAAATAACGAGTTCTTGACTCACTAATAACCAAATAATGCTTTGATATATAATGTAACATGAAAGCATCAATATGCGGAATAGGATATGGTAAATAATCCATTTAAAGATATCAAAAGTGTCAATGGGATCACCTCTGAGGGGAATAAGTAAGTAGAAACTCAATCCATCTAATGCAGTCTTATATACAATACGAATAGCAGCTTTATGTAAACCTAAAAATTCTGGTTCAGAAGGGAACAATAAACCAATAATCTTAACGGATATATCATCCAATAATTTCAATAACAGTGTTAGTTACAATGTGAGGAGAAACATGGTTTTCCAACATGGTCTGTAACCCAATTCTTAAATTTATGTGATCCGCAGAGATAACACATAGCTAATTCTACATGTAGAAAAGTTTCTAATGTAAGTACTTCTTGATTTGATTCAGTTATAGTAATATTTAATTTATTGAATATTCTTCAGTCATACTCGTAGTCGTTTCCAGCTTATCTAATGCTTGGAGTACATTTTGTTAAATCACCTAGAGTAACATTCAAATAAGAGAGTGTACATTGCGGACTCTTCTTTCTTCTTCCGTAAATTGATTAAGAGATTGCAATTTCTCGTTAATGTGATTTATTTGGTCTTGTGTTGCTGTACCAAAGTGAGTATTTGCAATTGATCCAATAATATTTACAACACCTCATGTATGTCTATTTCTCATGGAATCATTTAAGTTATAACCTAAAATATGGATCAAGTAATCATTCACAGCAAAATGTAACTGCTTAAGCTTCGAATCAAATCCAAACACATATCACATAATTAAATCACTTCGCATAATTAAATCACTTGTAAAATCAATATCTTTTACACTATCAAAATTGCGACTAATATTGATTGTAAGGTTTTTCAGCTCTTTTAATGGGTTTAGTGATATCCTCAATACTTATTTTAAAAAGAAATATAATAATAAATTACTAATATACATTTTTATGTATATTCTATAGGTTCATTATCCTCTTTAATTGAATTTTCTAATGCATCTTCCATTGAATTATTTACTGCATTATCCACTGAATTATCATCTGTATCCTTAGAAAAAACGGAAATAGATCTACGGATTGATGGCTTATTCTTGTCTCTCGTGTTTCTCCATTGTCATGTACTGGATTTACTCTCTTCACATTAGGATTTAAATGTGGTGTAATATTATCTTCATATATAACACGTACTCTATCTGTATGCAATGTCTTTATATCACCGGATCTAATATTTCTTCCTTTTATTACTACATCACTCACTTCTTCTAACACCCTGAATGGACCATTGTAGGCTGGTTGTAGTTTTGACGGTAACCCTTTTCTTGGCACTTGTCCTACATATATTCTGTTTCCTATTTCACTTATTATTATCTTTGCTCTCTTATTTTGCTTTCTTTGTAACAGCCTTAAGCTTCCTCTAAATATAGTTTGCTTCTTGCATAAACTCTATTAGCTTTATTTGCCATTTCCTGTTTATAATCATCAATATTATACCATGTTTTTTCTTCTTTCATAATTTCAAAAGGGAAACAAGGGTCCCTAAGATACATTAAGAAAAATGGACTGTCTCGGAGGCCTCTATGAAATGCCGTGTTATAGGCAAAAATAGCTATAGGGAACATTGTATTTCAAATACTATTATTATCCTGCACTAAAGTGCGTAATATCTTCAATACAGTACCATCTCTCTATTACGCCATTTGTTTGTGGAAGGTATTGAGTGGCTGTTATATGTTTCATTTGCAACAACTTAGCTACTCCTTTTAATATTTCATTAACAAATTCTTTACTTTGGTCTGCAACCAAGGTCTTAGGTACTCCTTGCTTACTTACCACTGACTCAAAAAATACTTGAGCTACTTCCACAACTGTCCGTTTTAATCGGTTCAGCAATCAACTATCTTGTAAGCACATCAATCAATATTAAACAATATTTATAAATTTTTTTATGAATTTCCTAAGGCCCCAAATAAATTCATGTGTACACATTCAAAAGGCATTAGTATATCCGGATAACTTCTGGTGCTGGAGCGTCCCCCATATAATCGCTTAAAGCGATTATATAGACATGCTTTGCAATAATTCTCAACATCCTTTTTCATACCGTCCCAGTATGAAAACTTTTGACATCTTGCTAATGCAACTTGCACATCCCCATGCCCTGCAGGTAGCATAGAATGTGCCAGTTTCAAAGTTCGATGTTTATAAGAATTAGGCATTACAATCTGTCTAGTCATTTCACCATAATTATTTTTACTCGATCTATATAAAATATTATTATCCACATTCATTTCTTCTAAATTCAACTTTCCAACTTCCTTTTTGTGCTTACTTAACTCTTTTTTAATTGTGTCGACATCATAACCTTCCTTTAATAATTGTTTCAATAATTCATAATACTCATCTTCATCTTGAAAACTCATAATAATTGTCTCAATAATCCATAATACTCATCTTCATCTTGTAATCTCACAATAATTGTTTCTATGATTCATAATACTCATCTTCATCTCGTAATCTCACAATAATTGTTTCAATAATTCATAATACTCATCTTCACCTCGTAATCTCACAATAATTATTCTAGATCCCATTCTAGATACATATCTACTTTTTCTTCTGTTACTACACATATATTTTCATTTTCCAATAACTCATTAATATCATCATTACCTTCTAGGCTATCCTTGTGATGCCTTAATCTTGAGTAACAGTCAGCTACCTTATTTTCTTTACCGGGGATATATTCCACTTTAATATCAAAATCATCTACTAATAATTGCCATCTAGCAATCTTACTGTTCGCATTAGAGGTATATAATAATCATACCAAGGGTCTGTGATCAGTGTGAACCAATATAAGAAATCTTCGACATAATGTCCTGTTTATTTTCAGACCATACACAAATGCTAGTGGTTCTTTTTCAATAGTTCTATAATTAATCTCAGCCTTATTTAATTTTCTGCCAAAAAACGTAAGTGGTCTCAGATTATCACATTCATCCCTTTGTCGTAGAACACCATCAATTGCAATATTAGAAGCATCCGTGGTAACATAAAATGGTTTTTCAAAATCAGGAAAAAAAAGTGTTATTTGCTCTGACAATACTCTTTCGAGTTTAACAAATTCTTCTTTAGCTTCATTATTCCATTTTATGTATTTTTTTTTTTCTTTCGTCCTGTGACCTGTAAGTTTATTTAAGGGAGCTGCCATCCCAGCATAACCTTGTATGAATTTTCTATAGTTAGTCACCCCCAGAATGACTATAATTTTTTTACTGTTTTGGGTGTGGACATCTTATTTACTGCTTCTATTATATTTGGCTGAGGTTTTAATCCCTCTGCCGAGATGATATGTCCTAAATATTTTAAACTTGTCGTAAAGAAAGTGCATTTCATTAAATTTACTTCTAATTTTGATTCCTGGAGTCTAAAGAATACCCTTTCAAGATTATCTATATTATCCATCAAATCTGTACCTTGAATTATAATGTCATCTAAGTATACATGTGTATTATGGCTTTATGTTAGGTAAGGGATATGAATCATTCATAACATGAGTATTTAAATTCCTGAAATCTATACAAAGTCTTAATTTCCCATCCTTTTTTATTACTGCTACCAAAGGTGACTGAAAAGACGATCTTGAAAGTCTTATTATTCCATGTTTTTCCACTATTTCAATTTGCTCTTTTACACTTCCATTAAAACAAACTGAAACAGGGTATGGCTTTCTAGGCTTAGGGGTTGACTCTAGTTTGATAGTATGATAATAAAATGGAATTACACTTGAAGAATCATCATCGTTTGCAAGGACTGATGGATATTTCATAATAAGTAACTTTAAGATCTTATTTCCATTAATTTTTATAGAAAACAAATCATCTATTGTCTGAAAAAGACAATTTTGTAGTTCCTCCTTAATTTTTTCTGTTATGGTATTCATATTATAACACTGATCAACTGGCAAATATTCTTTATTACATGGCTGAACAAATCCTATGGTTCTCCTTGGTTCTCGCTCAATTTTCTCATTAGTCACATTCATATACTGTATAATGAATCTAGATTTTATACTGAATCTAGATTTTTAATTTTCTCTATCAGATTCTAATTTCTCTATCCCCGGACATAATGTGTGAGATCCAGCATTTCCTACTATTGGCTCAAAATAGCTATATCATAATCCACTAGACAGGTCTCTAGTACAATGAAACTTATATTTTCTCAAAATAGCTGTATAATAATCCACTAAACTGGTATCCAGTTCTATAAAACTTATATTTTTTCCTTCTAATACTGTTGCATCTGCTACTGAACACTTGCATTTACTATTTTCTATAATCTCTTTTCGTGGCGTTTTTATTTTCTTTCGGTATATGCAGTGCATGTTCTAATGGTATTTCAACTGTATTTAATTATTTCTTTCAATATAGACCTTCAGTGGGTTAGTCTAAAATTTCACATCGTACCTTTTCATAAAATGCCAGCCTAATATCAATTATGAAGTTAATTCTCTTTCTTCATTAATAATTAATTCATTAATATAATTTCTTCCTCCTATTTCTAGTGTTATTCTTGTTTTTACTGCAGTGGCCATAACATTTCCACTTGCGTTACGGATTGTGCTTAAAATCTTGAATAATTTTAATTTTCCTAATGCTCTCGCTAATTCAGCTTTTATTATAGAGATTCCTGCTCACAGTCAAAGGAATTTTCATATCAGCTTCTGTTAAAATGTTTGAGAAGTCCTTGGGTAAATGCATTTATAATAATGGAAACAAACATATCACTATAAACTTCCTTGCCTGTAGGCTTAAGTGATTCTAATTGCTCAACAATGCCTTCAATTCTGATTTAGAGTTCAGTTAATGTCTCTTTCGGTCTACAAGTAACAGATGACAATTCGTGCATAAGGCTTGGTTCACTGCCTCCACAGAATACGGTAATCCGATAATCTTATTAAAATTCTTCCTTTCATTATCTGTAATTGCCTCTACAATATCATCCTTACTAAAATAGGTGCTGGTGCTGCCAAGTGATTGTGCTTGAGCCATTTCTCTAAGGTTTTCTTGCAACACAAGATCAAAAGTTAATGTGGTTTTATTCTCTGAACCTCAAAATATTTTTTTTGGTCAAAACTGCTCGGTTTTAACAATCCAGGATTAATGCGTCTCATATAAGTCAAAAAGAATCATACAATTTCAAACTAGATTGAAATTTCAAAGAATAAATTTTTTCTTTTGTTTTCAATTTCCCGATTGCTTGCAATCTATTAATCCATCTAACAATTTATACAAGGTTGCAAAATCTACCTAATAATTTCTGCAATGTTGCAACTTCTGCAATGTTGTAATTTCTGCAATGTTGTAATTTCTGCAATGTTGTAATTTCTGCAATGTTGCAATTTCTGTAATGCTGCAATTTCTTCAGTGTTGCAATTTCTGCAGTGTTGCAATTTCTGTAAAGTTGCAATTTCTGCACTGTTGCAATGTTACAATATATTCAATGTTGCAATATATGCAGTGCTGCAATCAATGTTACAATATATTCAATGTTGCAATATCATCAATGTTGCAATAAATCCCACCGCTGCCACCAATTTCGTTGCTCGTTATTGCAACGTTTTCGTGTTCTGTTAATCAACTTATTCTTTGGTCACGGGGTTACAGAACACTAATTTCTAAAATTATTGTCATTGAAAATCTTTCCGTTTTCTATAATTTTAATTAACAAATAATCTTCCCTTGCACCTTTTGTCATATAATAACATCATCCTATCTTCTTGCTTTGACACATACATAATCAAGCACATAAGTAATTCTTCTAATTTCTTTCCTTGCTCCTTCTGTTGTATAGTAACATCATCCTTCCTCCTTACTTTGATACATACATAATCAA
The DNA here is from genome assembly GCA_036785275.1 of Cancer borealis. NCBI lineage: Eukaryota > Metazoa > Arthropoda > Malacostraca > Decapoda > Cancridae > Cancer > Cancer borealis. The sequence continues at coordinate 20,030 of JAXIVD010002622.1, forward strand.
GCACATAAGTAATTCTTCTAGGAGCTTATAAAAATATTCATAATCATGGAGCCACACATAATAAAAATAATCACGGAGGAATACATTTTAAAGTAAGCACGGAGCAATACATTTTAAAGTAAACACGGAGCAATACATTTTAAAGTAATCACTGAGCAACACATAATAAAGTACAAATCCTACATAAAATCAAATCCTAACACTAACATCCTACTGCTGCTTTTAAGACTGTATTAGAAAAGATCTTCCACTTAGCCCAATATCCCAGCTCCATTGGGAGCTGAGTTGGGTGAACCTCTTTCTAGTAAGTCAGGGTGAATCTGCCTTCTAATACAGCCTTTCTTATTTTCAAAATCTTGACAGTTACCTATTCTCTCCAGTCACAGCGTCTGTGAGTTCCTAACTTTAAAAACTTAAGGCTATGTCTCTATATAATTTCACAAAGTTATGTTTCTTTTCAATTTCATAAAGTTTAGTTCTACAACGGCTGGCACCCAACGAATTTTCCCGTTTGCGTTCTTCCAACCGTTCGTCAAAAGCACTTGAACTTTTTCTTTCTCCCCTCCATCTGTCCCACTCTGTTTATCCACTGTACAACACAGCTCTGTGTGTCGACTCACGACACCTCCTCGCTCGAGATACCCTCAGTAACCCCTGCTCCTGTCTTATCATCAACGCAAATCGACTCGCTTAGCGAAGCGCTGCACAGCGACACCGACAACCCCTCTTCTCCCACAACACTGTCTGACGTCCTCTCGAATACCAGACTTAGGAAAGCTGTGTTGACCTTCTCTGTGGTATCACACAGACTGACCTTTGTTTGGTGCGTGTCGTTGTCAAAGGTGTGCCCCCCGGGAGAGACATCTTATGTTTCCCCGACTCTGCCCGAGTGAATGGTGTCGCTCTCGAGTCAGTCCTTTCCACTCTAGACAAATATGGTTCTTGCTGTATTGCCATTCAAAATCTCACAAATCACCCTATGTCCCTTCAATCTGGTGTGACTTTAGGTGATGTTCTCCCCTATCCTGCCCCTGTCATCCCTGTCGCCTCAGCCACTTCTCACACATCCACGTCTTCACTACCTGCCCCAGACTCTCTATTACAGCTTCCTCTTCTTGACCAGCATATTGGCGATGTCGATTTCTCTGAGTCAAAACCAGATTTACTCGCCCTCTTATCGGATTACAGATCATGTATCTCTCTTTCGGGTGGACCTCTGGGCAAGACCGATGCTGTTCGTCACTCCATCCACCTCACCCCAGGCTTGACACCCATCTACGTCCCGGCTTATCGCATCCCACACAGCCGCAGGACGTTAATGGACGACGCTGTCAGAACCATGTTGGACGAGGATATCATAGAGCCAGCGGCATCACCATTCAATGCCCCGCTGTTTCTAGTCCCTAAGTCCAATGGTGAGTGGAGAGTAGTCGTCGATTTCCGTGGTTTAAACGCCGCGACGATTCCCGATCGATTCTCAATGCCAGTCTTGTCTGATCTCCTCCAGTCAATAGGTGACTCAAACAGTGTATTTTCCACCCTCGACCTTCAGTCTGGTTTCTTTCAGGTCGAACTAGAAGAAGGTTCATGGCACTACACTGCTTTCACCACATCATCTGGCCAGTACGCTTTCAAACGTATGGACATGGGTTTACGTAACAGTCCCTTAACCTTCATGCGTCTCATGTATTCGGTTCTCTCTGGCCTCTTAGGCACTTCAGTGTTTTGATACTTGGACGACGTAATAGTCGCGTCAAAAGACCTTCCCGAACACCTCGATACCATATCAGACGTTCTGTCATGTTTTGCAAAGGCCGGGTTAACGTTAAAGCTCAGTAAATGTCAGTTTCTCAAGCGTGAAATTAAATTCTTAGGCCACAAAGTTGATAAGGATGGCATCCACACTCTTGACAAAATTCACGCGATACCATAGTTCCCTACTCCTAGTTCCGCTGACAACGTTCGTAGTTTCATTGGCCTTGCAGGATTTTATCAGCAATTCATCAAAGATTTCAGTAAAATCGCTCAACCTTTCACATCCCTGTTTAAAAGGAACGTAACATTTGCATGGACAGACTAGTGCGAGAATGCATTCACTACCCTCAAGCAAACCTTATGCAACGCTCCCGTCCTTGCATTTCCCGATTTCAAAAATGAGTTTATTCTTTGCACTGACGTATCAAACATCGGTATCGGTTCTGTCCTCATGCAACGGGATGACAATGGTAAATCACGCGCCGTTGCTTTTGCCAGTCGTTTACTCAATGCTGCTGAGCGCAACTACAGCGTCACACACCGCGAAGCTCTCGCAGTTGTTTGGTCTCTTCGTCACTTCAGAGACATCATACTCTGATATAGGATCCACGTTCTGACCGATCATTTTGCTGTCACAGAGTTATTCAAAGGAACCAGCTTAACCGGAAAATTTGCCCGTTGGCAACTCACTGTTCAAGAGTACAATCCTTCATTCGCGTACATCACAGGTAAAGCTGATTATGTCGCTGACGCCCTGTCCCGTCATATCGCTCCAGTCACTCTGCTCACAACCTCACAGTCACTCCCCACTCTTGAGGAAGTCAAATCCCTCCAACGGTCTGACCAGTTCTGCACACGTCTCATTTATTATCTTGAGTCAGGTGATGCCAGTAACCTTCCAAGCTTGCCATTCTCCCCAGATTCCTTTCTGCTTCGAGACGATGTTCTCTATAAATCTAGTTCTGTTATTTCTGAGGACGACTCATTACATCATGCATCTCAGCTTGTCATTCCAGAAAGCCTTGTCCCTATTATCTTATATCACGTTCATGACTCTCCTCTTGCCGGTCACCCAGGCAAAGATAGATCATTCAAACAAGCTCAAAGATCGTATTTCTGGCCTTCCATGAGGAAAGACATCACCCGTCATTGTCTCTTATGAGCTGCATGTGCTGAGCATCGTCTCTCTCTCCATCATGAGTCTCCAAACCTCGCATACCCTATCCATCATGCGCCTTGGGACAGTCTGTCAGTCGACATTTTAAAACTCCCTTTGACGGAGAACGATTTCCACTACTTGTTCGTTTGCATCGATAGCTTTTCATGCTTTAGTATCTTGGTTCCTCTCAAGGACAATTCTGCACATTCAGTTGCACGAGCACTGATAGATGAAGTCATATGCCGATGTGCGTATCCTAAAGTACTATTATCAGATAATGGCACCGAATTCAACAATGCCATCCTCAAGGTTGTTTGCGAGTCATTCCTGATTAAAAAGTGTAACATGATTCCATATTCTCCTCAGGCGAACGGAAAAGTCGAAATAGCAAACCCTCGAATTCTTGACATCTTACGCTTCATTGCTGGTTCAAGCTCTTCATGGGATGATCACATTCCCTTAGTCGCATGCTCTCTTAACGCTGCGATTCACTCATCCATCAACGAGTCTGCGCACTCCCATATGAGTTTCTCTCCTCTGAGCCTCGTCCTCTGTCAACGTCGACGATTACGTTAAAAATCGCGTCTCAGCTTTCCGGCGCATTCACATGTCCGTTCGTGACAGCCTTGCCGACTCTCAGGAGTCTATGCTATATAAACAGCATCAGCGCGCTAAACCGCACGAGATCGAGGTTGATGACATCGTGTTCACCAGAGTCCAAGACCGCCACTCTAAGCTCGACCCCCGATTCAACGGATCTCACTGCGTAATTGAAATGATGGCCGGTCATAAGTTAAAACTCAGAAACCTAAGTTCAGCAAGTCAGAAAATTGTTCACAGAGACCATCTGAAAAGAGTCGATCGTGGTTTCGATATCGAGCCAACCTCTCCACCACCAGACAATGCGCCTGACAGTGTTGACAGTCAGCCACCTTCACCCCCCATCTCATCCTCACCTAAATACCAGCTCCGATCTCGTCCAGTCGAGCCATTTCTTTCATTTTTCCTTTCATTCCTGTTCAACTTCTGTATAAATTATGTATATATCTATGTAAAAAGTTGCATCATGATCTTGTTCATGTTTTATGTTTTCTATTATGTATTTGTATCCATACTCTTTAAAATTGTATTGTTCAGTGTAATTCATCGCCCCCTTCTCTGTTTGTATTCTTTTGGAAACATACGAGGACGTATGTTTCCAAGGGGGAAGTATTTGTATCTTATATTATATATTGTTAATATTAGTTTTGAGTTATTTTTCATTGTTTCTGGCCGAGAGAGAGTGAGAGAGAGTGTGAGAGGGTAAAGGAACTTTCCATTCCCCCCTTAGATAAAGGTATTCCCATGAGTCCAGCCGAGGGTAGGCGTCAGGTCAGAGGTAGTCGTGCGCGCCTCAATCAGAAAACTCCGTGAGCGTGACGTCACTTCCCAGGTCATTCCTGCCTAATCACAGTCGCGTATTCTGACCGCGCGACCTGGGCTCCACCCCCCCGCACTTCTCAGACTCCCGCATTCTCTCTCCTCTCATCATTCATTCTCAGCCCGGCAACCATTCTGACAAGTAGCTCATCACTTCACTCGCTAACCTTCACATCGACAAAACGCTCTCATCTCTCTCAATGCAGGCTAAGGTCATAGTCACTGTTCTGTATCTACATCAAGTCGTGTTGTCAATATGTCCTCTATATAAGCCGTGTGTGTTTCAACCAAAACCTCCAAAGCAGCATCATCTTTACCCCTTCCAAAAACTCAACTGCAATCCACGTGGTGATCCGGGTAGTAACAAAACAATTCTAATACACAAGCCCACCTCCACCCAAGGCGATCGTCAACCCACCACCTACCTTACCACCTGATGTTTCCTTTCAAGACTTTAAGGAATGGAGGCGTAAATGGGCAGATTATTCTACGATGGTCGACCTGCCAAGCCTGCCGTTCAACAAACAGCTGATACAACTTTGCAGGTGTCTCTCTCTTGAAACACAGCATGTGTTACAGCATAAGCTACACGTGCCCTCAGATGACACACTCCCCGTCAATGGCGTGCTAGACAAGCTGGAGGAGCACGTCAAGACTCAAACCAATGAGGCACTACGACGATGCGAGCTGTTCAGCTGCAAGCAGTCAGCAGATAAAACTTTCAATGACTTCTACCTTAGGCTTAAAAACGCAGCAGAGACAGTCGACGTCTGCAAGGGCCAATGTAAGGAGTGTGAGGAGACGCAGTTGAAGCAGGTGATCCTGATGGGAGTGCGAGACAGTGAGCTGGTGCAACGTCTCATCACTATTGCTCCCTCTAGCTCGCTGGACGAGGTAGTGTAGGAATGCTACACTCACGAAGCCACCCGCAACATTGCATCTGCTATCACGTCGCTTTCGACATCATGCCGTGCCACGTCTCAATATAAGAAGACCAAAAACAAGAGCTACAAAACCAAAGTCAAGCCACCTGGTCCACTATGTAACAGCTGTAGCCGGGCACATTCATACAGACAATGTTCAGCATCAGAGTCAGTGTGCCGCGACTGTGGAAAGAGGGGACACTGGTTTAAAACGGCAAGATGCCCAGCGAGGAACGCCAATAGCCAGTCGCCAGCAGGCCCACGCACGGGAGTCAACTATACTGCTCCCTTAGCCCTGTACCCACTAAGGCAATAAGGATCTACAAAACTACCTTGTGTGTTTCCGTGACCTTACCTATATCCCTGGGTCCTACACACCACAGACAAACAACCCGTGCTACCCACACACTCTGCATCACCAGAGCCAGAATGCCCCGGTGAGATGGGATTAACAAGAGGACGGTCACGGCTCACAGATGTCAAGGAATCTTGGGACGCAAAACGACCCAATTGACGAGGCAATGCGCCTTCGACCAACGGCGTATCTTAGAAAACATCCATACCAGCCTCTGCATGAACATCAGCAACATCACGACTAAGGGAAGAAGACCGCTCCAAAGAACGGACAGAATCGACCGCAGAAGTTGACGAAGCTCCGTCAGCAGTCCTCACACAACTGGCAGGACCGATAGGAACTTTTGACGGGGGCACATTCAACAGGTCAACTGAATCCGTGGAGCTATGATGGCGTTTACTAGCAGCTCTGTTGGATCTCCCGCGGCCCGGACTCCGAGACGCTTGAACAGGTGGAGCAGGGTACGATCCTGCCCTAGCGGAAGACACATCACAAATCGCAGGGACACAGTCACCAGTCTCGTTGAGGACAGAAAACTGGTTGCGGACAGGAACCAGAGAGGAGACAGGAGAGGAGGGACTCTTCAGTAGAGGAATTTTAGAATTAGAAATCTTTTCTCCCCACAAAGGGGGAGAGCAGGCGTGTTGAAACCCCCTCTAGCATAGCTCTTCAGGTACTTCCACCACGATAAGGCGGCTCCCGCTAAGGGGTGTCACGACTCTAACTTAATAGATATGTCTAGGGGTATCTAAGAGCCAGTGACAACTTATATTTACATTTATTATATTACAGAAACCCCCGAGTACTTAATTATTTACAAAATGTGTGTCCGTCACAGTAATATTCACAGCTGGGATGAATTACCAAATATTATTTGTAACACGTGGACTCCTCTTGCCCTCTGATACCAGTCAAACCAAACACTAGTCAATATACACCTCCAAACCAATCCTACTCCAACCACTGTGTACCAAACACTCCTATCTCCAACCAGAACACGTACCTTTGTCTCACCACGTGGGCCTCCCACTACGCCTCCGAACCTCGGTCCTCGCCAACCACACCGCTTCCGCCTCTGGCCAAGAGAGTCGTGACCCCGCTCGTCCCCCTATATATACAACTCCTCTCCTTTGTGACCTAGTATGCCCTGACAAAAATGTATCCTTCTGCGCCTCCGCGGACTACATCTCACATCTCTACCAAACATTTCCCCCCCCTAAATCAATTATGTATACATATATCACTTATCTTACTTACTATATATATAATTTAACCTACATAATGACTAATGTCCCCAACAAACCCTTACTAACACAATACAACTTAATCTATACTTATTCACTACATGGCATCCTGGCTCTAACTTCCTGCCCGCCTCGGACAGATGCTAATATAGGCCTAAAAATGCGGGACCCGCCATCTCCCCAATCTCTTCCAGCCAAGAATGCACAAGTTACGTGTCACGTGAAGCATGAATTTCACATTTTTCCTTATGACATCCTATCAATTCGGTCACGACAATGCGTCCGCTACTACGTTCAAGCGACCAGGTACATATCGGATTTCAATGTTTCTGTCCTGTAACATCACCGCCCATCTCGCTATTCTCATGTTTTTACTTTTCATGGTTTCAATAAAGTTTAAAGGGTTGTGATCACTATAAACCACTACACGCCCATGTAAATAAACTTCAAACTTTTCAATGCTTGATATCACTGCTAGAGCCTCCTTTTCAATCACACTATATTTTCTCTGGTGAGGCTCTAGTTTCTTCGACATGTAAGCCACAGGCATGGGCATGTCGTTCACTTCTTGGCACAGTACACCACCAATCCCTGCATCACTCGCATCTACCATTAATACAAACTCCTTTTGAAACACTGGCGCGTGGAGCACCGGAGCTACCGTGAGGATTGCCCTCAGACTATCGAAAGCTTTTTGACAAACCTCTGACCACAAAAATTTTCGCTTCTCACTCAAAATGTCCGTTAAGGGGCCGGCCACTTGCGCAAAGTTCCGGCAGAGTCTCCTGTAGAACCCAACCATCCCGAAGAAATGCCGCAGACCCGTTCTCGAAGTTGGTGCGTCGAATTTGACCACGTCTTGTACCTTTGCCTGCAGGGGCTCGACTCCACCACTTCCGACGCGATGACCCAGATATGACAGGTTGGGCAAAGCAAACTCACACTTCTTCAGGTTGACCGTAAGATTGGCCTATGACAATCTCTCCAGAAGTTTTGTCAGGCTCTCCATGTGCTCCGGCCACGTGCTTGAATGCACCATGATGTCGTCAACGTACGCCCTTACGTCCTTCTGGTCATTAACCAACCAATTGGCTAATCGTTGGAAGGTGGTTCCGCTGTTCCTCATTCCAAAGGGCATAACCTTATACTCGTACAGGCCGTCAGGCGTCACGAAGGCAGATGCCTCCATGGATTTCTTAGTCAAGGAGACTTGGTAAAACCCTTTTAACAAGTCCACTTTGGTCAGGAACCGTGCTCCGCTCACCGCGTCAATCATGTCGTCAATCCTGGGCATCGGGTAGGAGTCTGCGACCGTGAGTTGGTTGAGCCAGCTTTTGTCCGATATCACGCAGTGTCACTGAGTTGGGTGAGTCGGCCGTCTGCCCTAGTGAGCGAAAATTCCTCTCCTTTATTCTCAGTCTGGTTAGGCGCATCCTCATCGTCAGCTTCGATGGCTGTCACTTCTGCCACGTTTCCTTCATATTTCTTGATGAGGTTTACATGTATCAACCTAGTCTGCTTTCTCCTGCCGGGGGTGGATATTACATAATTATTTGCCCTAGACTTTTCGACAATAACAAAGGGTCCTTGATACCTAGCATGCAACGGGCGACCTCTAATAGGGTTGAATAGTAGAACAAGTTCCCCTGGCTGAAAATGTCTTTTCACTGCCTTCCTATCGAAATACTTCTTCATTTTCCCCTGTGCTCTTTCCATATTTTCCTTTGCTAACAGTTGGGCACATGCCATTCTATCCCTGAGTCTGATGATGTATTTAGCAAGTTTCTCAGGTTCTGCCTCTCCCTCCCAGCTTTCAAATAGAATCCTTAAATTTTCCCTGTCCTTTCTGCCGAACATTAATTCAAACGGGGAGTAACCAAGGCTTTCTTGACTCGCACAGCGAATTGCATAGGGAGTCACTTGTATCCCCTCATACCAATCCTTATTATTCTCTAGGCAAAACTTTGTTAGAGTGCTTTTTAAAGTCTTGTGAAATCTTTCGAGGCATACTTGACTCTGTGGGTGGTAAGCAGAAGTAGTGATATGCTTCACACCTAACTTGTGAAATGTTTGCTTGAAGAGCTCCCCCATGAAAGTACTGCCTCTGTCTGACTGAACTTCCTTAGGCACCCCAAACTTGCTCAATACATCCATTAGCCTTGGAATCAACTTCCGGGACTTACTACTAGATACTGGTATAGCATCAGGCTCCACCTCGTCAATAACTACTCTCGAAAAAGGCTCCTCTACTATTGGTATTGGACAGAAGGGGTCTTTCTTAGGAGCAATACTACTACCTAACTGGCATTTCCTACAGGCCTTACAAAAGCTTACAATATCGGCCATCATACTAGGCCAAAAAAATATGACCGAATACTGTCACCCGTTTTCCTGGTGCCTAGGTGTGCCATGACGTCCTCATGTGCTGTTCTGATCACCTCCTTTCGGTACTGCCGTGGGATTGTAGGTGTTGGTGCTCGGGAGTGCTTGTGTAGCTAGTTGGTCGACTGGAGAGAGGAAAACTCAATCTCCAGTTGAGGTTATTTATTATCATCAAAAATAAAGTATAAACAAAATATAAATTCTAACAACAATTATTGTAAATAGTGTATGCGCGCTGTCTGAGGACAGAGCGCGTCAAGTTGATGTTGAAGGGCTGGTCTGCAGCGTTACAAAATACATAAACATATAAACAAAAGAAAAACATAAATAAAGATACATAATGAAAACAATGAAAATAATGAAAATAATGAAAATTATAAAAATACAGGGTTTATAATAGTTGTGGCTGCTCGACCTACATACTTAGGGAACGGGTACCACACGTTCTCTAAGTCTTTAAGGGGAGACTGCTACAGGATGACGACCTGGTGGTGATCCTCGTACGGTTCCGATGGGGCTTCAGGTTTCCTCCATTTTCTTTTAAGCAGGCCTTGGTCTACGTAGAAGCATGATGCCTCGCCCTTCGCCTCCTCCCTCGTCAGCGCCTTCTGGTACAGAACCCTCAAATCAGGGTCCTGGCGCTGTGCCCTAATCATCTCGCCTCGTGACACAGGCGAGATCATCACGCGCGCGCCCACATCCTGCTCACAGGCGTCCCTCTAGCTGACGAGTCCTCGCCCATGGCAGCTGCCCCCGCGTCACCATCCTTCTGGTCGCCATTCGTCCCCAGCTCCTGTTCCTCCACTTGGACTCGATTATGGCTGCTCACTCCTTCCTGATGGTCTGTTCTTTGTGGGAATTCTAAGAAAAGATCCCGGATGCTCTCAGTAGCATCGTTAGTCACACCTCCCTCCGTGTCTCGCTTGGACATGGCTCGAGTCACCACTGCAGCCTCAGCCCCTACCCGTTCTTCTGTATGGAGTGTGTTTTCCCACTCGCTACAACATGCTGGGTACACTATATCCCCGTTCTCCATACCACACGTGTTCTCATCTTCCTCCGCCCGAAACGGTGACCCCAACACTCCTCCTACTACGTCATTCCCCAGCAGGACATCCACCCAAGCACCTGTAGTTTGATGTGAACTACGGGCGTCTCAATCACACCACCCACACCCTTCACCACGAGAGTCTCACCCGTATGCCGACGCCTCAGCTCAGGCATTGCACACGCCCGCAACAGGGTGTGTGTCGCACCCGTGTCTCGCAGTACTTTTACTGGTGTCTTGGTCGACCCATTTTTGGTTGAAATATATCCCGTAAGTGTATATGGGCTCCACCTGCGCCCTTCCTCTTCTATCACCTCTGCCACCGAATCTTCACTCTTCAACCCCACACACATGGCAGTAGCTCCCCCACGCCAGTTATATATTTTTGTTTGCAATTGTATGAGTAATGTCCTGCTTGTCCACATTTATAACAACTAAGGCACATATTTTCAACGCCATTACTTAATTTACTAGGAGCACGCAAAGGGCGGTCTGCAGCTATGTGGCCCTGAACATTACACGCATAGCAAAGTAGACCCTTTAACACTCCACTTGCTGGCGGTTTTTGCTGAACACTAGCCCGCCACTGCCTATCAGAGCCTTCATTCCCGCCCGTCCTGGCTACTAAAGCAAAATCCTCCACCATGCTCGCGGCTTCACTTATTGTTGTCACTCGCTTCTCACAGAGAAACATTTTTACATTAGGACTTACACCTTGCATGAATTGCTCCAGCAAAATGACATCCCTAACCCCTTCTAAACTATTCACTCCTAATGCTCTCCACCATTTATTCAAATCCTTAGTTAGCGAGTGACTGAATTCAAAAACATTCCTACCAGGGCCCTTTTTAGCATTTCTAAATTTAATTCGGTAAAACCCCGGTGTAGTCCGGTAAGCTTTGAATATCTCTGTTTTCATTGTCTCGTAATCCTTATTTCCTCCATCTTTTTTGTTTGTTTTTTTGTTTACATCAAAAGGGTACTGGCTAAGGGAAAAAAAAAAACAAGTATAAAAAATTCCGCTTGTCGCCAGACCCTGTAATGAAGAGAGTGAGAGAAGTAAAAAATGGGGGGCAGTTCAAATTAGTATGAGCGGTGTCTTGACACTCCTCTTTTGAAAAAGTTTAAGTCATAGGCAGGTGGAAAAACAGACAAAGGAAGAGAGTTCCAGAGTTTACCAGTGTAAGGGATGAAAGAGTGAAGATACTGGTTAACTCTTGCATTAGGTACATGGACAGAATAAGGATGAGAAGAAGTAGAAAGTCTTGTACAGCGAGGCCGCGGGAGGGGGGAGGTATGCAGTTAGCAAGTTCAGAAGAGCAATCAGCATGAAAATAGTGGGGAGGTATGCAGTTAGCAAGTTCAGAAGAGCAGTCAGCATGAAAATAGTGGTAGAAGATAGTTAAAGATGCAACATTGCGGCGGTGACTTAAAGAGTCAAGACAGTCAGTTAGAGGAGGAGAGTTGATTAGGCGAAAAGCTTTAGACTCCAACCTGTTTAAAAGAGCTGTATGAGTACAGCCCCCCCAGGCATGAAAGCCATTCTCCATACATGGGCGGATAAGGCCCCTGTACAGAGCAAGCAGCTGAGAGGGAGAGAAAAATGGACGCAGACGCCATAGGGCACCCAACTTCTTGGAAGCTGATTTAGCAAGAGTAGAGATATGAAATTGCCATTTTAGATTCTTAGTAAAGGATAGACCGAGTGTGTTCAATGTGGAGGAGAGAGGAAGTTGAGTGTCGTTGAAGAAGAGGGGATAGTTATCTGGAAGGTTATGTCGAGTAGATAGTTGTAGAAATTGAGATTTTGAGGCATTGAACAAAGCAAGGTTTGCTCTGCCCCAATCAGAAACTAGTGAAAGATCAGAAGTTAAGCGTCCTATAGCATCTCGCCTTGAGTCATTTAATTCTTGTTGGATTGGGCGTCGGTTGTACGACGTTGAAAAATGCAAGGTGGTGTCATCAGCATAGGAGTGGATAGGGCATTGAGTCAGATTTAGGAGATCATTGATGAATAATAGAAAGAGAGTGGGTAATAGGACAGAACCCTGAGGAACACCACTGTTGATAGTTTTAGGAGAAGAACAGTGACCGTCCACTACAGCAGCAATAGACCGGTCGGAAAGGAAACTGGAGATGAAGGTACAGAGAGAAGGATAGAATCCGTAGGATGGTAGTTTAGAAATTAAAGATTTATGCCAGACTCTATCGAAGGCTTTCGATATGTCAAGGCCGACAGCAAAGGTTTCACCGAAGTCCCTAAAAGAGGATGACCAAGATTCAGTGAGGAAAGCAAGAAGATCACCAGTAGATTGGCCTTTACGGAAACCATACTGACAATCAGAGAGAAGGTTGTAAGCTGATAGATGCCTCATTATCTTCTTGTTAAGGACAGACTCAAAGGCTTTAGAAAGGCAGGAAATCAAAGCTATAGGGCGGTAGTTAGAAGGATTGGAGCGGTCACCTTTTTTAGGGACAGGTTGAATGAGAGCAAACTTCCAGCAAGAAGGATATGTAGAAGTAGAGAGACACAGACGAAAGAATTTGACCAGGCAGTGAGCGATTTCGGAAGCACAGTTTTTGAGAACAATAGGAGGGACTCCATCCGGTCCGTAAGCCTTCCGAGAATCAAGACCAGAGAGGGCCTGGAAAACGTCATGATAAAGAATTTTAATTTTAGGGATGAAGTAGTTAGAGGGTGGAGGAGTAGGAGGAATATGCCCAGTATCCTCCAAAGTAGAGTTGGTAGCAAAGGTTTGAGCGAAGAGTTCAGCTTTAGAGAAAGAAGAGACAACTGTGGGGCCATCTGGTTGAAGTAAAGGAGGGAAAGATGAAGAAGTGAAATTGTTAGAGATATTATTGGTTAGATGCCAGAAATCACGAGAAGAGTTAGAGTTGGAAAGACTTTGACATTTTCTATTAATGAAAGAGTTTTTAGTAAGTTGGAGAATAGATTTGGCATGATTACGGGCAGAAATATATAGGGCATGATTTTCAGCAGATGGATGGCTACGGTACCGTTTGTGAGCCGCCTCTCTATCATTGACAGCACGAGAACAAGCAGAGTTAAACCAGAGATTTTTAGCTTTAGTATTAGAGAAAGTATGAGGAATGTATAGCTCCATGCCAGAGACAATCACCTCTGTTATGCGCTCGGCACAAAGAGAAGGATCTCTGACATGGAAGCAATAATCATCCCAAGGAAAATCAGAATAGTACTACCTCAGGTCCTCCCACCTAGCAGAGTTGAAATGCCAGAAGCACCTCTGCTTAGGCATGTCCTGAGGCTGCACTGGAGTGATAAGACAGGTAACAGAAATAAGATTGTGATCGGAGGAGACCAACGGAGAGGAAAGTTTAACTGAGTAAGCTGAAGGGTTGGAAGTTAGGAAAAGATCAAGAATGTTGGGCGTGTCTCCAAGGCGGTCGGAGATACGGGTAGGGAACTGCCCTAGCTGCTCTAGGTCGTGAAGGATAGCAAAGTTGAAGGTTTGTTCACCAGGTTGGTCAGTGAAAGAAGATGAAAGCCAAAGCTGGTGGTGAACATTGAAATTCCCTAAAATGGAGATCTCAGCATAAGGAAAGTGAGATAGGATGTGCTCCACCTTGGAAGTCAAATAGTCAAAGAATTTCACATAGTCAGAGGAATCAGATGAGAGATATACAGCACAGATGAATTTAGTTAGAGAGTGACATTGAAGTCTTGGTAGAAAATTCTGAAGATTCAAGGTTGGGGGCACGAGAGCAAGTAATGTCGTTACGCACATATGCGCAACAGCCAGCTTTGGATTGAAAATGAGGATAGAGAAAGTAGGAGGGAACAGAGAAGGGGTTGCTGTCAGTAGTCACAGACAACTGTGTTTCAGTTAGGAAGAGAAGATGAGGTTTAGTGGAGGAGAGATGGTGTTCCTCAGATTTGGAATTAGATCTAAGGCCACGAATGTTGCAGAAATCGAGAATAAAAGTGTTAGAGGAAGTGTCAAGACACCCGAGGTCGTCAGCAGAGGAGCAGTCCGACCTGGGGACATTTGTGGTCCCCTCCCCAGATGGGGACTCCGAGGCTGGGTGTGGTGAAGCCATTTTTAAATTTTGATTTGAAGAGAGTGTAAAGTGTAAGGTGTAGTAATAGTATGTAGGTTGTAAAAGAAGTTGTCTTTAGAAGGCAGGCTGCAGCTGCTCTCTTGTGTAAATGAGACACTAAGGGAACCGGGAAGAGAGGACACGGGGAATCACTCAATCTGCAGCACTGCCTACATCCCCGTAAGTACCTCTCCTTGAGTATTCCACAGGGCGGCAGGTGTCTACTGCCGCCCTGTATATAAATAAGGCTAGAGCTTCAGACAGTGCCTTCCCTGTGAGCGCAGACTGAAGTAAAAGTGGCCATTTGTCCTTTTTTCCATCCCATAGCTCCCGCCACTTCTTCGAAGGCACCGAAGAAATCATCCAGTTGCTCCTCACAAAACTTGGGAATTAGTGATTTTGCCCTGTACATGAAACTATTGTCTTCTGCCTGCCCTCCATTGTTCCCATTTAATCTCGGCCGAGCCATCTCTAATTCGTGCTCCGTTTCCTCCCTGCGCACCGCAGCCTCTATTTGCTCTCTCTCTCTCTCTCTCTCTCTCTCTCTCTCTCTCTCTCTCTCTCTCTCTCTCTCTCTCTCTCTCTCTCTCTCTCTCTCTCTCTCTCTCTCTCTCTCTCTCTCTCTCTCTCTCTCTCTCTCTCTCTCTCTCTCTCTCTCTCTCTCTCTCTCTCTCTCTCTCTCTCTCTCTCTCTCTCTCTCTTTCTCTCTCTCTCTCTCTCTCTCTCTCTCTCTCTCTCTCTCTCTCTCTCTCTCTCTCTCTCTCTCTCTCTCTCTCTCTCTCTCTCTCTCTCTCTCTCTCTCTCTCTCTCTCTCTCTCTCTCTCTCTCTCTCTCTACCTACTCTAGCAAGAGTAGAGATATGAAATCTCATACGCCCCTCAGCTTTACCAAAGTGGAAGTGGGCAAGTCTAATGGCATTTTGCAGTTTATCATGAAAATTTATTACATAAGCAGCAGCAGGAGCTGTATTTTTCTCCCATAACCAAGATTCTTACAATATTTTCAATGGTCCTCTAACCTTATGACCATTAATTTACTGAAACGGAGTGAAACCCAGACTTTCTTGCACACTATTCCTAACAGAGAATAGTAAGAGATCAACCCCTTCGTCCCAGTCCTTTCCCGTCTCTAAGAAGAAAGCTTTTAGCGTAGTCTTAAGAGTATTATGGAACCTTTAAAGGACCCCCTGACTCTGAGGGTGAAAAATACTGGACTTAACCTGTTAGATTCCCAGGGTTCTCATAACCTGCTCAAACATTCCAGAGATGAAATTATATCCCTGGTCTGACTGCACAATGGCAGGCAGACCAATCTGTGTGAAGAACTTTATTAGTGTCATGACAACATTCTTAGTAATGTTGCTACGGAGGGGAATGGCTTCAGGATAGCAGATAGCTGTATCCATAATGGTGAGCAAAAACTAGTGCCACCGTTTACTCTTAGGCAATGGGCCGACACGATCAATGATTACATTTTTTAAGGGTTCCTCAATGACAGGTATTGGTATAAGAGTAGCGGGTTTAATTCCAGTGCCGGATTTACCAGCTACCTGGCAGACAGAACACGTTCGAATGAAGGAGCTAACGTCACTTTTTAACTTTGTTCAAAAGAAGTGGGAGAGTACCTTGTGGTAGGTTTTGTGTACTCCTAGATGACCACCCGTCCCGTCATGTGCTATTCTCAAAATTTCCTGCCGCAGAGACTGAGGGACAACAATTTGATGAACGATCTCCCAAGTATGACGTGATGGAACATGTAAGGGTCTGAACTTACGCATCAAGAAACAATTAGGAGCCTCATTAGCATCAGCAATCTTTAAGCTGATGATCAAAATAGATTTTTAGTTCAGGATCACAAGACTGTTCATAGATTAATTTATCCTTGGTAATGAGAGTGTTGCCAAAAGTTAATGCCTCAGGTCTGTAACTACTGGGTGAAAGGCTAGCAGTAGCATGGTAAAAAAAATATCGTATCAGATACGCTACGAGGCTGGTCAACAAGAACAGGTGTGCGATTGGAGTTCTCGATTAAGGGGGCCTCTGCCAAAGTTTTGCATATGCTTCGAATGACAGCACAAACTTTCGAGTGTTATTTTCTAGCGTGGGGTACAGCCGAAACTATAAGGTTAGGTGCTACTTGGGCACCAGCAAGATCATGACCAATAAGAACAGAGACATTATTAGCTGGAAGGCTGTCCAATACTGTTAAGGTAAGTCTCACAGAGACTCACACTCTCACTCTCCTCGTGTTTATCTCACTGAGCAGAGCTTCTGACATTATTGTGTGTTATTTTGCCTTGACTAGTTGATTTACTTCATGACTTGACTTGGTTACAGTCAGTTTGTTGTCATATTATCTCTTTCCTGGTGTTTTCTTTTGGGTTCCATAAAAAGACTCGTTATTCACATACTTTGTGTCCGTCAAAATCATACCAAAATGCCTTAGCGAAAGCGGGACATTGGTAGGACCTACTTAAGTGGCAATGAGAAAAGGAAAATCAAAGCAGCCAAAGAAAATGAAGCTAGAAGTCTGTGTGGTGTTATGGAAATGTTCATTGTAGTCAAGTAAGCACTTGATGAAGCAGAAGCGTCAGAAGACTCGAACTGTGAGTCAATGCTTCCTCTAAGTGGAGCAAGTCAAGAAACTGAGTATAACACAGATGACATACCCCAAGCTGAACCTACTCCACCCTTGGCAGAACCTGACTTGGATGCTGGATCCATAGTAGATCACAGTGATCCTGCCTTTTGGCCACTGTTTTTGACGGCAGCCCAACGTGAATTTTTAATCACTAAAGGCCCCTGAAGGCTAAATTCAGACTTGGAGTACCCCAAAGACAACACTGGTCACAAATGTTCAAACAAATAGTTTTCTCGAAGGTTAACCAATGGGGAACTGATAGACAGGAAATGGTTGGTTTCCTCTGCACCCAAAATCAAACTATTTTGCTTTTGATGTAAACTTTTCTCGAGTCAAACAGTAGCACTAACCTCGAGTGGCTTTAATGACTGGGGTAATACAAGTGTGCGTTTGTCGGAGCACGAGAAGTCCAAAGGTCACCTGCAAGCAACTATACAGTGGTTGGAGGCAGAGCAAAGGCTGAGAAAAGGATGCATCTTTGATGCTCTTCACCAACAAAGAATCAGGGATGAGAAGACTCGATGGCAGAATGTGTTCCAGCGTCTCTTTGCTGTCGTCCAGTTCCTTGCACAGCACAACATAGCTTTTTGTGGCTCTGTTGACAGGATTTTTCAACCACAAAATGGTAATTTTCTCGGCCTGGTGTAGTTTATTGCAAAATTTGATCCTGTGATGCAGGAACACTTGAGACGCATCCAGGATGGAAAAATTCATGACCACTACCTCGGCAAGCGTATTCAAAATGAACTTGTGCAAATAATGGCTGATGTTGTCAAGAAAATCATTGATGGTCGCATCAAGGGTGCCAAATACTATTCAGTCATTCTGGATTGCACTCCTGATTTCAGCCACAAAGAGCAGATGTCCCTCACCATCCGCTCTGTTTCAGATGGAAGTGGAGGAGTCCCTGTTGGAATTTTTGAACATTTTATTGAATTTGTTGTGGTTGAGGAGAGTACAGAGAAAAATCTCTTAGACGTTCTGCTTGCCCAGCTCACAGAGCTTGGACTTGACTTTAATGATATCAGATGCTATAGGACGCTTAACTTCTGATCTTTCACTAGTTTCTGATTGGGGCAGAGCAAACCTTGCTTTGTTCAATGCCTCAAAAACTTAATTTCTACAACTATCTACTCGACATAACCTTCCAGATAACTATCCCCTCTTCTTCAACGACACTCAACTTCCCCTCTCCTCCACATTGAACACACTCGGTCTATCCTTTACTAAAAATCTAAACTGGCAATTTCATATCTCTACTCTTGCTAAATCAGCTTCCAAGAAGTTAGGTGTCCTATGACGTCTGCGTCCATTTTTCTCTCCCTCTCAGGTGCTTGCTCTGTACAGGGGCCTTATTCGCCCATGTATGGAGTATGGCTCTCATGTCTGGGGGGGGGGCTCAACTCATACAGCTCTTTTAAACAGGGTGGAGTCTAAAGCTTTTCGCCTAATCAACTCTCCTCTTCTAACTGACTGTCTTGACTCTTTAAGTCACCGCCGCAATGATGCATCTTTATCTATCTTCTACTACTATTTTCATGCTGACTGCTCTTCTGAACTTGCTAACTGCATGCCTCCCCCCCTCCCACGGCCTCGCTGCACAAGACTTTCTACTTCTTCTCATCCCTATTCTATCCATCTTCCTAATGCAAGAGTTAACCAGTATCTTCACTCTTTCATCCCTTACACTGGTAAACTCTGGAACTCTCTTCCTTTGTCTGTTTTTCCACCTGCCTATGACTTAAACTCTTTCAAAAGAGGAGTGTCAAGACACCTCTCATACTAATTTGAACTGCCCCCCCATTTTTTATTTCTCTCACTCTCTTCTTTACAGGGTCTGGCGACAAGCGAGATTTTTTTATACTTGTTTTTTTTCCCCTTAGCCAGTACCCTTGTATTGTAAAAAAACAAAAAAAAATAAAAAAGTATTTTGTCACTAATTTAAGGGAACTGTAAAAAGTCAGCAGATCCACACGAGGCAGTCCCTGTATGATATAATATATATATATATATATATATATATATATATATATATATATATATATATATATATATATATATATATATATATATATATATATATATTCAATCTATGTCCACGTATCATCCTTATCCATAATCTTGTGTAATCATTCCTTAAAGCTTTCTATTAAATCTTACATAACTACCTGCTCACAAAGTTTATTCCATTCCTCTACCACTCTATTCGAAAACCAGTTTCTTCCTATCTCCTTTTCGAATCTAGTTTTGTGCAGCTTAAGACCATTACCGTTCTTTGTTGATTAGTCGTGGTTCTAAAATACTCATTGCATTACAGACGAATGCAGAGGCTGCGCACACCGTACATACATCCGAGACAGAAATACAGGTCCTCTCCAGGGACCTCTTGGAATCTAGATGGCACGGCACCATAAGGCACCACCTATTTTCTCCGTCCTGTTGGTATGTGTGTTCAGTGAGTCCTTTAGCAATGTACTTTATTTATACTGCCTAGTCTAGTATATGCTGATCCTTGATTCTTGAAGGTTGTTCAATTATAGCAACACATTAGATCAGGTGGGAAACATACTTTAGGTAAATTTTAAGCATTCCACCCATCCCATACACTGTCATTGCATCTCACATTGCATACAATCAATTATGTCATACACTTTCATAACGTACGTAAATGACGCATAAACTTTTTTTCCCTTATGTTGACATTTTCTAACCACCATCCTGAGTGAAAAGATCCTTCTATACATCGCTTTTTCTTTTTAAATCCTCCCTTTTCTTTGCCAACTATACTCTCTCTTCTCCTGTACCTGTTCAATCTTTAAATAGACTTTTCCAGCTATACGTCTATAGTTCTCACATTAATTTTTATAACCATTGTAAATAGATAATTATAGCCTTTAATGCAGTCTTCAGTTACACTCCCTTCTTCCCATGCTAACTCGTTTATCTTCAGCATACATTTGCTCAGTTTCCTTCATACATTAATATCTCATTCGTAATTCCATCCACTCCTGCTGCCTTACCATTCTTAAAATGTGCAATTGCTTTCATCATTTGCTCCCTTTTAATTTCTTCTGGTTCATACAGTTTCCTACCACCACGTATCATTCCCATACACATCACAATTGCTTACCGTTTATTCTTAACATTCATTCTATCAATCTATAGTTTTTTTCTGAAAGCTCATTCCCTCGTGGAACATTCCACAAGGAGATGGCCACAGAAGAAGAGCCTCCACCACTCCCTATACATTCACTCTCTCCTTGCTTGATCAAACGCTCACCCTCTATCATCAACTCTTTCACCACCAACTCTTTCCACCGTGCAAGCGATCTTCCTCTATTGTTAGGATCTTCACACCTGCAACCTCAATATTTCAAACACTTCCATTTATATCTCCAGGCAACACTCTTCTGCTCCCTTTCCCAATCTCCGTAAGACTCATTGAACATCCACAACATCCAGAACATCCAGAACATCTTCTTCTCCTCTCACCCCTTTCCGTTTCTCACATTTACAGGTGCATACACACAAACCCACACATATCTCACTATTCCTATCTTTCCAACTACCCACACTATCCTGGACCTCTTCCATCTATGTGCCTCTATGCCTTCTCATACCCTTGGAAATATTAGAAGTGCATACTCTTCGGTTCCCCTACCTTGCATTTATCAACCATTCCACAACCACTCCATTCTTTGCCTCCTCTCCCACACTTTATTGTCACTTCCAATCTTGCATTGTGTGTGTGGTGCTGGGGTGATGGGTCAGTGTTAATGTGATGTTGGGTGATGGACTAGCTGTTTATTAATGTCAGCTGTGGATAGCTTTGTGTGTGTGGTGCTGGGTGATGAGCCAGTGTTATATTCAGGTTAATGTGATGTTAGCTTTGTGTGTGTGGTGCTGGGTGATGAACCAGTGTTATGTTCAGGTTAATGTGATGTTAGCTTTGTGTGTGTGGTGCTGGGTGATGAGCCAGTGTTATGTTCAGGTTAATGTGATGTTGGGTGATGGACTAACTGTTTATTAATGTCAGCTGTAGATATATGTGTACGTTAATGTGATGTTAGCTTTGTGTGTGTGGTGCTGAGTGATGGGCCAGTGCTATTAGTAATGTGGATCGTATTATTTTTCGGGTTAAGGTATCTGTTGGTGTGTTAAATGTGTTTTTGTTGTTATGTCTGATCAGTCTAAGCTAATCTTACTGTATACCAACAGGTTGAAATAAAATTCAGACAACGCATAGTCATGCCACTCTTGTCCTACATTTCAACTTCAAGCCGGCGTGATGGTGGAAGAGGACGAGACTACATTGAGTAGGGCTCGAGCGGCACCAAAGGGAAGGTTTACACGCAAGGTGAATCTGTTCAAGGAACGACTGGTCAAGGATGATCCGCTGGAGGTCTTGGAATCTGTCTATAAGAAAATCTTGGACCTGTTTCATGAAGTAGAGGTGGGAAGTTCAGTTCAATATTCTTTATTCACACAGGATGTGTACACATACTGTATTTATAACACATAAAACTAAAAATATTTAATCTAAATTCAAAAAAACGTAACCGTTAATACTAATTTAGGCAGTGTCACACACAGTATCTTGATGAGTTCTAGTGATGGGCGTTCCGGCTCTTTTCCGAGAACCGAGTCTTTCGTTCTCGTTCACTCCAAAGAGCCGGTTCTTCCGGCTCCCAAACGGCTCTCAAATATTTTATTTTAGTTCCCCATATTCTGTTTATAGTCTTTATAATTTAGAAAGAATTTCTTAGGATAACTTAGCTAGTTAGCTTTCAAAACCTACTGAATTAAGGAAAGGTGAAAAATCTTTAAAAAAACGTTTGCTCATTTATTTTAATTTAAACCAAATTTATATCAAATCATAGACTAAATCAAATGTACCTGTTATTTAATTAAAAGGTTAAAAAGCCTTAAAAAAATTACCTTAATTAATACCAATTATAGAAAACACTAATGAATTTATACACAATCCACCTAAACAACTTGTTTCACAGTTTCAGACATGCAGTGTATTCAAACTGAGAGGAATTTCTCTTGACTTAATAATAATACCCATAAACATTATTAAAGATAAAGTTAAAATTAAAACATAAGATATAGTTAAAGTTAAATCAAATACAATGCTTCTCAAGTTTTCATTTTTTTTTTTTTTTTTCATTATTTATATACCGGTTACGTGTTTTGAGGGTTGAAAACAAAAAACATAATTTAGTTGAGAAACAAAGTCTATAAAAATTAGTTATCTACATGTCTGTACAGTGTACACACTTTCACAAACTCGGTCACACACACATACACAGACAGATAGATCGACAGACAGACACACACACACACAAACATAATATATATTTCCTTTCCTATCTAATATCTATATATCTATCTTAAAGATAGATATATAGATATCTTAAAGATAGATATAGATAGATAGATATTAGATAGGAATGGAAATAAATATTATATGTGTGTGTGTGTGTGTGTGTGTGTGTGTGTGTGTGTGTGTGTGTGTGTGTGTGTGTGTGTGTGTGTGTGTGTGTGTGTGTGTGTGTGTGTGTGTGTGTGTGTGTGTGTGTGTGTGTGTGTGTGTGTGTGTGTGTGTGTGTGTGTGTGTGTGTGTCTATCTGTCGGTCTGTATGTCTGTGTATGTGTGTGTGACTGAGTTTGTGAAACTGTGTACAGACATATAGATAACTAATGTTTTTAGACTTTGTTTCTCAACTAAATTATGCTTTTTATGTTTTCAACCATCAAAACACGTAACCGGTTTATAAATACTGAAAAATACATTTTTCTTACAAACTTTTTGGCGTATATTTAGATTAAATTACATGAATAGATAGATCTTTTAAAATCACATCATTTAGTATTAGTGCATTATTTTCTGTACGACTAATATTTACACGACAAAAGACAAGAATTAATGTTTATGGTTGGGTGGGGTTGTGGGGTTACGTAATAACGGTTCTCTCTCTCTCTCTCTCTCTCTCTCTCTCTCTCTCTCTCTCTCTCTCTCTCTCTCTCTCTCTCTCTCTCTCTCTCTCTCTCTCTCTCTGATAGATAGATATTAAATGAGAAAGAAAAAAGATCATATGTTTTGTTGTTTTTGTTTTTGTTTTTGTGTGTGTGTGTGTGTCTGTCTATCTGTCTGTCTGTTTGTCTGTCTAACAGACAGACAAACAGACAGACAGATAGACAGACAGACAGACACACACACACACACACACACACACACACACACACACACACACACACACACACACACACAACAACAAAAAAAAAAAAAAAAAAAAAAAAAAAAAAAAAACATATGATCTATTTTCTTTCTCATTTAATATATATCTATCAGAGAGAGAGAAGAGAGAGAGAGAGAGAGAGAGAGAGAGAGAGAGAGAGAGAGAGAGAGAGAGAGAGAGAGAGAGAGAGAGAGAGAGAGAGAGAGAGAGAGAGAGAGACTTAGACAAATTTTCGTTCATGGTCACACACACACACACACACACACACACACACACACACACACACACACACACACACACACACACACACACACACACACACATACTATCTATTTTTTTTCTTATTTAACATTTCTATATGAGAGAGAGAGAGAGAGAGAGAGAGAGAGAGAGAGAGAGAGAGAGAGAGAGAGAGAGAGAGAGAGAGAGAGAGAGAGAGAGAGAGAGAGAGAGAGAGCGCGAACAATTGGCGGTTGACTGTTACGTAATGCGAGTTTGAGGGGTGGTGGGTACCCTACCACCCCTCAAATTATCAACGTAGTTAACTTGTCTTTTATCGCGTAAATATTAGTCGTACAGAAAAAATGCACTTATGCTAATTGATGTAATTTTAAAAGTTCTATCAAATCATGTAATTTAATCTAAATTTACGCCCAAAACTTTTTTTTTTTAATGTCTTCATTATTTATAAACTGTTTACATGTTCTGATGGTCCAAAAAAAAAATATATTTATTTTCTTATTTTAATTATTCGCAGATTTTTTTACTTAAACTCCATAGTTTTCGTTTTTACAAAACGAAATGTTAAATACTAGTTTGACAAAAATTATGTTAAATAGTTATTTTCTTATCTTCAAAAGGCCTTTCAGCTGGTGTAGTCTGATTTTGAATAACGCTAATACTTAAGAAAAAAAAATTTCGATG
The DNA here is from genome assembly GCA_036785275.1 of Cancer borealis. Taxonomy (NCBI): domain Eukaryota; kingdom Metazoa; phylum Arthropoda; class Malacostraca; order Decapoda; family Cancridae; genus Cancer; species Cancer borealis. The sequence continues at coordinate 44,204 of JAXIVD010002622.1, forward strand.
GTCATTTATCATTGAGTTTCATTTTCAATAGAATGAAAAGAAAGCTTGTTTCATTTAATTTCCCTAATTACTCCTAATCATTTTACCTCAATTTCATAGTTTTCGAGTTATAAGGAAAAAACCTTAACGATTAGTTCGACAGAAAATATGCACCTATAATCATTTAAATAATTTTAAAAGGCGTATCAGCTAGTGTAGTTATTTTTTTTATTTTACTCACAGGTTATGAAAAAAAAAATTTCCTTCATTATATAAAGAGTAATTTCATTTTTAAATGTTGCAACAGAAAGTTGGATTCCTATTCACTCTTTGTCTATTCGTAGTCATTGTACGTATACCTTATGATTCTCGAGCTATAATGAGAAAATGAGTTTTGTGTTAAAAAATTAACTATGGAAAAAAAATATACTTGATTTGTACAATATGTACACTATTTTGAGACGAGTTCTATAATTTAATATGACCTCTTAATATTATCAGATTGTCTTCATTTACCGATATGTTGTAGGGAATATTATAGTGTACATTCCACATCATTGGCCTGCCATATACACCATATATTTTCTGAATTATTCATATATATGTGTTTTATGTGTTGAGTTACCCCTCTTTGCTAGAGGCCAAAGCACTTGGAAATACAGTTTTCTTTGTTAACTTGAAGGGATAACTTAACTATTTTACTATATAATTTCTATGAATAGGCTTCATTCTCGTAAGTATTATTATTATTATCATTACTATAATTATTAACAATCGGTAATTTTTGCATTTTGTTAGAAAATTGCAAAAATATGGAAAAACTAGAAGAAAAAAAAAATTAACGGCTCAAAAAAATCTCAAACGGCTCTCGAGAAAGATCCGGCTCTTCTCGTTCATCTGGAAGAGCCGGCTCTATGAACCGACTCGTTCACAAAGCGCCCATCACTAATGAGTTCATTCAGTGCACAAAGCATCAATCATCATCCTGATCTCCCTTGCATCTAAGATTGTGCTATCACTTTTGTCCCTCATGTAGCATGATTCACGGATCTGTGCACCCGTCCGACCAAGATCATACTGGTCATACTGCAGCTGTGCCCAGGCTTTATTCACCACATCACTATTCATATTATATTTATATGTAAGGTATCTTATATTACTCCCTATCACTGAATGTCTACCATATTGTCCCATTCTTCCTAGAGTTCTTATGACCGTGTTGCTTGAAGTTAATATTTGCTTTAGAAAAGCAATCTCCCGTTTAGCAAACCACAGGTGTGGGGGCATAACATGGGCTATGTGAGAAAGCAGGCTGCAGTGCGTGGTCCAAGGCAGCTTCCACACACGACGCACACCAATCCTCCACGCTCGGTACACCGCCTCCATGCTACCATCACTTAAATTTAACAGCTGACTACCATAAAAACTAGAACAATATTTAAAATACAGATTATTCCTTATATGTGACAATCCGCCCTTAAAACGGGATAAAAATGAGTTGCACTGTCCATAAAAGTCCGTCACACATTTAGAAGTATCACATTTAAAATTATTACTGCTTAAAACATTTCCCAGGTGTACAATTTCATCCACAGTCTCAATAGTTTTATCATTTATTACTACGTTAGGATTGAAGTTATCTCTTCTATCATCATGGAAAACTATTAATTTACTTTTCTTGTCATTATACACAATATCATATCTAGATGCATAATCTACACAAATGCTTATCATATTATTTAGTGCAAACACACTTGGTGCCAGACCTTTAAGGTCATCAGCAAACCCAAAGGCCCCTGCATAGGTGCTGCCCATGTAACAGCCCACGCCAGAGTCTCGCAATTCAGAGAGCAGTCCGTCTACATAAACACAATACAATATGGGAGAGATCACACCACCTTGTTTTACGCCATTACTCACTCCAAATGTACTGGAAACCTTCTCAATCCATTTCACACTTAGATTTTGATTTATGTACATGTTTAACAATAATCGACATATAAGTGGACATACATTATGTTTCATTAAAATATCAAATAATGTACAGTAATTAATTCTGTCGAAAGCCTTACTTGCATCTAAAGTAAACCCATAAACAGTTGTACCATTAGCTACATAATAAGACAACTTCTCTCACCATTGCTGTACACATGGTAGAAGATGTTCCTTCTTTAAACCTAAATTGCAACTCATTGGTCACTAATTTTTCCCTTTCTTTCATTAATATAATGTTATCCAATATTATACTTATCAAACTACTTAGGGTAATCGCCCTATAATTTTCACTGCTATTAAGATTAGCCCAACGACCCTTAGGAAGCGGCACCATAACCTCTTTCAGTATGCCCTGAGGGGAAAAACTGTGTCTCAACATGGATGAAAACAGTACAGACAAGTGTCCATACAGCACCTCGCCGGCATGAATGAGGTGGTCAGACATCAGGTCACCCTCGCCTCCCTTACCAAGGCTCACTCTACGCAGTGCTTGGCGCACCTCATCTGGCGTAATCAAGAGTATTCTTTCACTTTTATTACTATTATCCTGACAAGAAATTACATTATTAATGGTAGATTTTAAACTATCCATTTCATTTACGTTATATGAGGTACTGTTGTAAAGCACTTCAAATTTTCCTTTAAACAGATCTGCTATATCACTAGAATCTTGTTTTCCATCATCTGATTTAAGTAATTTTTTCTTGTTTTCCCTTGGTTCTTACAGTTCTCCAAAACTGTCTACTAGAAACACCAGCCTGTAAACTCTCAGCTAATTTCTCAGTGGTTATTAACTATTCTTGCTTTATAACCATCTTACGTGCTTGATGATAACATTTACGTGTTGAACGACGTATATCGGCAATGAGACCTTGCTCAGTTCGTCCGCTGTCCACCCATAACCTGTGCCAGAATAAAGCAGTGCGAAAGTACCCCTCGACACAATCATTCCAACCCGGCACAGTTTTCTTAGCTCTCCCACAATTATTCATCGGTATGCACTCCTTACCTGCCTTTATAAGAGCATTGATAATATGTTCATAAAATGCTGCTATTTCGTTTTCATGCTGGGTGCACATATTATTCCTATACATCAGCATATCTTCCGGTGGAGGAACATTAAGCAGATATCCAGTGACTAACTCATTATACCTGAATATATCTTCTGTATTTGCTTTATGCCAACATATACGATCGTAGGTCAAATGCTCAAAATTCTCCACAGTATATGAAATAGTAATATCTAAAACACACTTTATAGCTATATGGTCTGATGGATTATTAACAGAATCAATGGTAGTATATGTCTGAAGTAAATTAGATACATTATCTGATATCAAAAAGTAATCTATCAAGGATTTAACACTGCTACCCTTGCTGAAATAAGTATATGCGACTGTGGATAAAACATCATTATCACAACAATAAAATCCGTACTCATTAATAAAATTCACAAAGGCCCGCGTCTGGGGCGTACCACGAAAGCGATCTGTATTAAAATCACCACCTACTATTATAAAATCTGCATCACTACTAGGACTCAGAATTGCTATGTCACTCAATATATTAAGATATTCATTCACATTTTGATCGTGTCTTTGATCATCACAGGGCATATATACACATATCACCAAACCCGTTTGCTCAAGTAATTGAACCCTAACGGCACACAATCGTTTAGATTCATAAGGCACAGGAGTAACAAGGAACCGCTTGTTATCACGCCACAGGATAGCTGCTCCCCCGTGCGGCTTGCCCCTCACCAGCCGACCCTCCTCCATGGCGCTGAACCCGTGCACACACACACCGTCACTCACTCCATAAAACCAATAAAACTGACTCAGAAACAGACCATGCTCCTGAATTAGAAGAAAATCTCCTTGATTATAAAGCTCACTTAAAAAGGGTGTCCTTATGTCACCAGCATATTCACAATTAAATGAGATACACGTAAAATTTTTCCTTTCTTCCATATTCGTCAAATTATACAAGAACACTAATTTATATTTCTCCATTTTTCAATACAAACGACCTGAGGCCAAATATCAGACGACAACACTTATTTTTTGTCTCCCACATAAACCGATAACTTATATGATTTAAATATAGCATTTTCATTAGATACTAACTGCAACTCAAAATTATTAATGCCCTTGTCTCTTATATAGTCTTTTATGACCTGATCATCTGTGGTACTCACTACTCGCGAGAAAAAGAAGTCCCTCCTTGTGGGTGGCGCGCCCTTAAACATATCACTTGTAGCATTACCCTGCACGCGTCACCTACCTTCGCCCCGCCCGGGATTATCCCCTGCGTGACGGTGCTTGACCCCTCGCCCAGGCTGTCCAAGGGATGGGTTTGGTTTGACAGACTTGCCATTACATCCCATTTGTATCCAAGGATTAACGTTCGTATCAGCGCCACCCCTTTTTGGAGCGTCGTTGCAAAGTGGCGGCAACCCACCGCCTCTAGAGATGCTTCCATTTCCAGTGTAGCGTTATGGTGATGCTGCTACATCAGGATTGGAACAACACCCAGGCTTGGCTTATGTAGTTTATTGTTGCAGAGTTGGTTGGTTGACATACAGGTTGCTGTGCATTGGAGAGATGGTGTGTGATGATGTGAGGGGAGCCACGAGGCTTGGCTCCCCCACCGTGAGCTGTGGTGTTGAGGCGGTAGCAGTAGGCTGCGGCTGGCTGAGTGAGTGACTGACCAGTGTGTGGGTGAGTGGGTATCTGCCTCCCTAGTGTGTGTGTGTGTGTGTGTGTGTAGCTGCTTATATTCCTGGGGTCATGTGGGTGAGGTGACAGGTGAGGTGTGGTCCCCAGATATAACAGCTGGGTCTAGCTAAACCTATAATTACAATAGGCGTGACCTGGAGGTCATTAAGCCGCTATTGACCTGGGAGTGACCTGGGAGTGACTGCAAGTCACTACACCAGACAACGACCTTGCATGGCCAATACTGCCACCACTCGCTGCCTCGACGCTGCGTCGCTCATCACCCATATCTTCCTCACGCCCACCAGCCAACACACCCAACAGGTGTTGATGAGGTGAATGTTTATTTGTCGGAATGTGATAATAGTCGTTGTGAAGTACTTCGCCTATTGTCGGAACGCCGGAGGAGTATCAAACCCGGTGATGCTGCCAATGCCAGTAGTGCCACCTTAAAGGTGGAAGCTCTGAAACCACCTAAGTTTGATGGTGATATTAGAATGTACTCTAATTTTAAGGATGATTTTATGAGCATAATTGTTGCAAATTATGGTAAGAATCCATTTGCACTGAGGCAATGCCATGGTGAGAAACCACTTAAGGTTGCAACTGGTTATGGGAAGGGTTTTGAGGAGATGGTGAAGCTTTTGGATAAAGAGTATGGAGACCCTAGAAAATTGGTTGCTCTTGTAATTAGTGACCTCAAGATCTTACGTAAGGTACCTGATAGGGATGACAGTGATTTTGTGGATATGGTAGATGGTATTTTTTTTAATCCCTTACCCATGGCGCCAGTAGGCTTCAAGGAGACCTTAGATGGTTACCCTCCGCCCGTTAGTAGCGCGAGTTAGATTTTTTAAGTGACGTCTTGTTTCTTCTTATTGATAGGCTCATGCTGCCAGCAGAAGCTCCTCGCGCATATAACGTTGCAGTTTCGGCGAGGAAGGTGTTATGGCAGCATGTGGGTGATCTTAGGCCACTCGGCGGTAGTAACGAATAAAAATGGTCAGACCGTACCGAGGCTCGAACGCGGGACCCTGAGCTGGTATGCCCGACCGCAAGCCATTATACTACCGTTACTTAGACTTACAGAGGGCGGCCTTAGAAGGGGAAATGAAATCTGTAAGTATCGTCAGCATGATCGAAAGGCTTTTGCCCAGAATTCAAAAGAGGGAATGAATTTTACGGGCTGATGGTATTGATAATAAGAGAGGAATATTTCCTGAGTTCTTGAAGTTTCTTTGGTGTGATAGTAAGGTGATTGATTACTCTGAGTCTACCGTAAGGAGTAGCAAGGCGGAGAGTGCTGCGGCCTGCAATGTAATGAGTACTGATAATGCAGAAGAGTTAAGGTATGTTGACATGGTCAAGAGACTGCAGGATGACCAAAAGAACACTACTAGGATGTTGGAGGAAATGAGATTGCAGTTTGCTTGTAACATCTTACAGGCGACCATAGGTAACAAGTGATGTTGGATACATGAGTTTGAAGGTCATAAAATTACAGAGTGTGGAAAATTCAGATCACTAAATAGTTCTGAAAGGTTAGAAGTGAGCAAGAGGAAAGGCATTTGCTTTCGGTGTCTAAGCGAAAGACATTTATCCCGGGTTTGCAATTTTGATGTATGCTGTAATAAAAGGAATAATGAAGGCAATGCTTGCGGTATGAGACATCATCATCCTTTACTTCATGCTTCTTTTATTAGCAATGTTTCAGTCAACTCTTGTAATTGTGCAAGCAATAGGGCTATGTTAGCTGTTAGTATGGTGTACAGTGTTGGTCAGCCGATCACTGTACTCTGGGACTCTGACTCTGACGTTACCCTTATAACTTACAGTATGGCAAAAGGGTTAGGTCGTTCAGGAATAGATGTCATGATGTCATTAGTAAAAGTAGGAAATACAGTTGAGAAGTATATGAGCAAAGAGTACAGTTTGTGTGTGCAAGACAAATCTGGCATGTGTCATGATTTAAAGGCTGTCGGGATGGATGCTATATCATCTAGGGCAGCGGTCCCCAATCTTTTTTGCACCACGGAACGGTTTAATGTCAGCCAATATTTTCACGGACCGGCCTTTAAGGTGTGGCGGATAAATACAACAAAATAAAATTGTATCACCATGAAGAGGCATTTCAAAGACTTTCATGCACTCTCGTGAGAGAAGGACGTGTTTCCTGTTCGCTTGACCTGACCCTAACCCATCGCTGCCCGGCCAATTCGCTAAGTTTCATATTCTCCTAGGATATCTCTTGCTATCTTTTGCTGTCTCTACATGTTAAACATTTTACACGACTATACATACACATACATCAGTGCTACATATATAACTCATGTGTTAATATTCTGTGTAGCCCTTAAATCCCTTCATTCGTACATTATTGTTATTAATTAATCTTAGTGTCTGTGGTGTTATTTTCTCAGTAAATACTAATTCTCTTATATATTTGTATTTTGTTGCTATAAAGTAATATTGCTACACCACCCTTGCTCAAAAATTTGACCTTGAAAGTTCAGACATGACTGACCTATTCTTTTTATTTTTCATCCGTCTATCTGCCCGAACCTTTCAAGATCTTAATCCTTGGTTTACCTCCTCTCAGCGTTAATTTGTCTACCTGCTCCTCTGACCTGACCTCAGCTTAGTATAATCCTTCTACCTGGCCTGACCCTTTCAAGATTTGAATCTTTTAATCTCTCACAATCCTCACTCATATCTTTTTTGACAGCGATAATTCGTCTAGCTGTTCCAAACCTGTTTGCATTGTTAATTCTTTCTCCAACTGCAGTTAATTATGTCACCGAAGTGTGATGTATGTGATGGGCGTTTCGCTGCAAATTTATTTTCAGATTCGACAGTCTGCCGTCTGTGTTTTTTACAAAAGGAAAATGATGAACTTAAGAAAAAAATTTGATATTTTACAGGAGTTCGTCACAGCTAACGTTGAAATTTTACCTCCCTTGTCTCCATCTACAGAACAGGCGACAACTTACGCCGCTTTAACTGCCAGACAAAACGACGCTCCAAGTCTACCTGAACGCGTTATTCAGGGGGAAGTACCTTTCACTCCTGTCAGAAATGGTGCACGACAAATTAATAAAAAATCTTTCTTACCTGTCTCTACTTATAACAGTTTTAAAATCCTGATGAAAGAAGAAGAAAAAGACCATGAGACGAGAATTATTGGCGATTCTATTGTGAGAGACCAGCTAACGAAGTTTTGTGGGAGGAACCGACCAAACAGGAAGAGGCTGTGTATGCCAGGCGGACGTTTGGATGACATCACAGCAGCCTGTGACGAGGCAACCAGTTAAGTAAATACTAACACGCTTTTAATTATCCATGCAGGTACAAATGACGTCATGAACACCAGATCCGAGGAACTGCTGGAGAGATACAGGAAGCTGATTCGACGATACAAATGTAAGACAAATAAAATAATTATTTCAGGAATCCTTCCCCGAAGTGGTGCACCCACAGCTTTTTTCAACAGGGCCTTCAGCACTAATTACCGTCTTAAGTACATTTGTACAGATGAAGGAATCGACTTTATCAACTGCTGGGATGACTTTTATAACAAACCTTTTCTTTTCAAGGACGATGGCTTGCATCTCAATCCAGTTGGAGCTGCTCGTTTAGGCAGGCTACTTAATGACAAAGTTTCTGATTTCAGGAGAAAAAACAGTATCCAGCCTCGCACAACCTCAGCTACGTAAGTAACACCGTGTATAGAAAAACGAACGTAAACAATTGCCTAAAAATTTGCATGTTTAATGCGCGCAGCCTCAGAAATAAATTCTCAGATTTAGATGCACTTGCAGCATCTGAAGATTTTCACATTATTGCAGTATCGGAATCTTGGATTAACATAGAAAATAGAGACTTTTTAGCAGAATACAAAATAAAAAAGATGGGGGCATTCATTTTTACGTGAAAGCCAGTCCTAACCCTACAGTCGTGCAAACTGAAAAAATAGATAACGTAGATGTTATATTTTTACAACTTAAAACACGTTCTAAGAAAATAATTATTGGACTCATTTATAGACCACCAGCACACAATAATAATAACGATAGAAAATTATTCGACCAGATAATCGTAGTAAGTAATTCATTTGAAAGCGTAATCCTTGGAGACTTTAATCTTCCTGTAACTTCATGGGAAAATTCTCTTAAATCTCATATGGGTCAAGAATTATATAATAATTTATTAGAGTGTGGCTTAAGTCAGCACGTAAGCAAACTCACGAGAGGTAATAATATACTAGATCTTGTATTTTCAACAAATGACGGTCTAGTAAGTAACGTTAATACGGGCCCTGAATTCAGTACCAGCGACCATAAAATTGTCTCTTTTAACATAAATCTCGAAGTTTACAAAGATAACGTAAGCGAGGAACTTATCTCCATGTATCGCAAAGGTAACTTTGAAAAATTGAGAAAGCTTTTAGCAGATACTGATTGGAGCATAGTAGAAAACGAAACCGATGTAAATAGATCGTGGGAAAAATGTTATAACATCTTAAATGAAGGCGTTAAATTATGCATTCCTGTTTGCAAGAGACGTCCACGTAAAAATAAAAATATTAATAAACCAAAATGGTGGAATAGCCAGATTGAGGCAAGATTATTACTTAAAAAGCGGGCACATGATAAATATTTATTATCACAAAACGAAAACGATAAAATAAAATACGAAAGACTAAGACGCGAAACAAAAAAGATGATTAGACGAAGTAAAAAAGATCTCGAAATATATATTGCGAATAACACTAAATCCAACCCCAAGGAATTTTACACCTACGTATGAAATAAAAAAAGTTATCACAACTAATATTGGCCCACTCCACCTAGGAAACGGTAAGGAAATAAATACAGAATCAGAAATGGCCGAAGTACTAAATGATTATTTTGCATCCGTTTTTACTGTTGAAGACACCGATGAAATCCAGGAAGTAACCCCAGCTAAACCTAACTTAATTCCTTTAAGCGATTGTCACTTTACTGAGGATATAATAACTAAGGCACTTGATAAAAGTAAAGTAAATAAAACTCCTGGTCCTGATTGTATTGCACCGAGAGTCTTAAAAGAGGCAACATTTCAAATCAGCAAACCTCTTGCAATACTATTTAATAAATTTTAAAATTCTGGAAAAGTTCCCGACATTTGGAAATTAGCAAATGTTACCCCTGTAGTGTTATAAGATGCTGCTACATCAGGATTGGAACAACACCCAGTCTTGGCTTTAGTAGTTTATTGGTGCAAGTTGGTTGTGACACTGGTAGCTTGTACATTGGAGAGCGTGTGAGGGGAGCCACGAGGCTTGGCTCCCCCAAGCGGGCTGTGGTGTTGAGGCGGTAGCGGTAGACTGCGGCTGACTGACCAGTGTGTGGGTGAGTGAGTGACTGCCTCCCTAGTGTGTGTGTGTGTAGCTGCTTATATTCCTGGGGTCATGTGGGTGAGGTGACAGGTGAGGTGTGGTCCCCAGGGATAACAGCTGGGCCTAGCTAAACCTATAATTACAATAGGCGTGACCTGGAGGTCATTAAGCCGCTAATGACCTGGGACTGACTGCAAGTCACTACACCCCTATACAAAAGAAAGGAGATAAAACACTACCGATTAATTATAGACCAATTAGCCTCACATCCGTAGTTGGTAAATTAATGGAAACTATAATACGCGATAAACTAGTGACTTTCCTTGAAGAAAATAGCATGATTAATAATTCTCAACATGGTTTCCGCAACAAACGCTCTTGCTTAACGAGTCTCCTTCACTTTTATAACGATGTATTCAACATTTATGACGAGACAAAAGCGGTCGATATAATTTATCTCGACTTTCAAAAAGCGTTTGACAAAGTTCCCCACAAACGGTTAATAAAAAAATTAGAATCACATGGCATATCTGGAAATATTCTTTAATGGGTTGAAGACTGGCTTTCCGATAGAAGGCAACGCGTTGTCATAAACGGTAAATCATCTAACTAGCGAGACGTTAAAAGCAGTGTGCCACAGGGCTCAGTACTTGATCCCATTCTTTTTATAATTTACGTAAATGATATTGATGAAGGCCTCACTTGTAAAATATCAAAATTTGCCGACGATACGAAAATCACGAGTAAAGTAATTACAACCGCCGATAAACTACAATTTCAATCAAACCTCAACATGTTAGTCAATTGGTCAAAGAAATGGCATATGAAATTTAATGTTGATAAATGTAAAGTTTTGCATATCGGTAGCAATAATCAATTCAATAAATATACAATGAATGACTCTCAACTTTCCAAGGTTAACCATGAAAAAGACTTAGGTATAACTATTAGTAACGACCTCAAACCAGATAAACATTGTTCAGACGTTGTAAGAAAAGCAAACAAACTGGTTGGTTTCATCGGTAAAACTTTTGAATATAAATCTGAAAAAGTTATCCTTACATTATATAATGCACTCATACGCCCTCATCTAGAATATTGCATTCAATTTTGGTCACCATACTATAGAAAAGATATTAATAAGCTGGAGAGAATACAAGGAAGAATTACTAAAATGATCCCAAGACTGCGAAACAAGTCTAACGAAGAACGTCTAAAGGAGCTGAACTTATTCAGTTTATCCAAACGTAGGCTACGAGGGGACCTAATTGAGGTTTTTAAAATTTTCCATGGTTTCGATAATATTAACATAAACGATTATGTAACTGCCGATCTCACAAGCTCCACCCGTAACAATGGCTTCAAGATCATTGGTAAGCGCTTTAGATCAAATGAAGCGAAGCACTTTTTCTTCAATAGAATCGTAAATGTTTGGAATTCTCTCCCAGCACAAATTATCAACAGTATTACAATTGAATAATTTAAGAAAAAAATTCGATAAGCACTTAGCATCTGTTCACCAAGTCGAATATTTCACTACTGCGTAAATTTTTTTTTTTTTTTTTTTTTTTTTTTTAGCATAGATTACTCCTTGTTTTTTATTTCTTTCCTATACAAATTCCATGTTAGTTTTCCCATGCTACTTGGTATCACTTCCTCTTCCGGCCAGCTTCGGCTGGAGGGAGGGCTGGGTGGGGAGGAGCCTTCCACTTTGCTGTCCTTTTGTCTCTATCACGTAGATATTATAGTATTAGTAGTGTAGCTAAACAGACAGCCCCGTTAGATCCAGTAGGACTGTTGCTGTCTGTTCTTCCTTTGTATTCCTTTGTACTCCTTTGTAGATATAGGTAAAGGAGATACAACAAACATCGTTCAGAATTAGATAGTAAATAGAACGGAAATAATGTAAGTTATTTATTCTTTCTGTGCGGCCCGGTACCAATTGACCCACGGACCGGTGTCGGTCCGCGGCCCGATGGTTGGGGACCTCTGATCTAGGGCACCTGATGTGGATGTGTCTAAAGTACAGCTCATCTTCCCAGATATAGAGATAGGTAACATGGTCAGGCCTTCTGGACAAATTGACATGCTAATTGAGGCAGATTATTATGAATCATTACCTCAAGTGGTCAGGACAGAAGGGAAACTCCAGCTATTGTAAAATAGTTTTGGATATTGTCTACGAGGAGGACATCCATTGATATGCACCAATAGTAATAATAAAATAGGTTACTTAACGGCTGTTGTGAGCAAGGCTGCAGTGAACTTGGAACACAG
>JAXIVD010002623.1:5000-52500 GCA_036785275.1 Cancer borealis
GTTCTTCCTTCCATTGGTGTTGTGTACAAGGTGCGAAGGAAATGTTGGTATGCCACGGTTCGATGGAAAACAACATGAGCGACAATGCCTGATAGTCTCGTCATGTTTCACACTTTTCATCTCGTGTTCTGAAATGCATCGCTTAGTCTAAGTCAACATGTCATTCCGCAGCTGTACACATCTGTGGATTTATTTTTTTGCCCGATGAGTGTTGTGTGTTAGTGAGCGTGCGTCTGGGTTTGATATGCATCGAGCTGTACATCTTGGTGTGATGTGTATTGAGGCGTGTGTATGCCCAATGGCGTGCGTCATGGGCGTGGTGCTGGGCAGCGGTGCTCCTCATCACGGCCAATACAGGGAACCGCTTGCCGTGTTACACTGTGCCTTCCTTCAAAACAGACAACTCCAACACAGCGTAAGGCATGTCCGTACTCATTATTTATTAGCTGAGTTCATCGAGAGACATCCTAACATTTAGGTTTGCATCTCTGATCTTCCGCAGCACACTGTCATGCACATTTTTCATCAGGACGCAGCGTGGTTCTTTCACCGACATGCCCTTGCTGCCCAGAACCGTTACGGGTGTCTAGGATGCACCGATCTTTGCTACCCCGTGACAGACCCTTGAAGACTATAATTATATGCTTTGGACCTATAGTTTCTAAACTCCGTGGAGTCAACGTTTTCCTGAACCTTGCACTATACGCAGCGCCTCGTTTACGACCAAGAGATGTTACATCTCCACGCCGGCCCTTCAGGGACATACTACTGGATATGTCCCAGAGACGAGCGGCGCTGCCCTCCAAATTCCCAGGAACAGGTGCACCGTTACTCAGGGCACAACGACGACAGCTTGTCACTTGTCTCACTCTAGCAGCATAGCTCGGCTCAATATTCTAACAGTTCTTTAAGTCGGTGGTGGCGCATTTTATACTGAGCAGTACATACACACTATATACACTTCAGGCTGGCCTATGTGGATCCCTCACAATACTCAGGTGTTACGACTCTGTGAATCACGTCTTGTTCGTTCTTGCCCAGACAGGTTCGCCTTGTTCCCATGTTCCCGGTGAGGCGTCGTTTTGTTCAGAGGAGTGTTGCGTGCAATGCTTGCAGCCGCTGCCTCCATGCTCAGCATTTATACAACCTAGTGTTAGGAATATGGGAGGGACCATAAGGTACGTCATTTACCTGGAATCACATCATGTACATAAAGTTCCTCATTCATTGTCCATCATGACGAGCGTGCAGGGGACGACGATGGACGTGCGATGGAGAGATGCCGGTCAGGTAGCTGGCGGCTCCTGCGACGAGGCTAAACGGTGACTCACAAGCGACGTAACAGTATGGATTGGTAACGCGATTGACTTTTAGACTGATGACAGTTATAGACTGATGGCGGACGCATGACTGACAGACGGAAGACTCGGCGCAGCGGCCAGTACTTACCCAAGTGATAGAGGAGCGAGGAGCTGGCAAGGCTGCGACGAGACTGGTGTGTCGGTGGTGCACGCGTCGAGTCCCACACACCTCTCATTATTTTGTATATGTGCGCGTCTCAGGCTGATTTCCAAGCCAACGTGAAGATATGTATATTTAATAATAAAGAGCCTAAAAGAAACTCTAAAAGTTACTTATCCTTCATATATTTCCTACAGGAATGATGATGAGGATTTTTTTTTTTTTTACATTAAAAGGTCACTGGCCAAGGGTAAACAAAAATACATTTTAAAATATCCCGCTTGTCGCCAGATCCTGCAAAAAAGACAGTAGGAGAAAAAAAGCAAGTGGTGGAGATCCGGTTAACATTAGAGGTGGCTTGACTCTCCTCTTTTGAAAGAATTGAAGTCAGAGGCAGGTGGAAAAACAGACAAAGGAAGAGAGTTCCAGAGTTTACCAGTGTAAGGGATGAAAGCGTGAAGATACTGGTTAACTCTTGCATTAGGAAGATGGACAGAATAAGGATGAGAAGAAGTAGAAAGTCTTATGCAGCGAGGCCGCGAGAGGGATGGAGACATGCAGTTAGCAAGTTCGGAAGAGAAGTCAGCATGAAAATAGTGGTAGAAAATAGATAAAGATGCAACATTGCGTCGGTGACTTATAGAATCAAGACAGTCAGTTAGAGGAGGAGAGTTGATGAGACGAAACGCTTTAGACTCCTCCCTGTTTAATAAGGCTGTGTGAGTTTAACCCCCCAGATATGAGAACCATACTCCATATATGGGAGGATAAGGCCCCTGTACAGAGCAAGTAGCTGGGAGGGAGAGAAAAATGGACGCAGCCGCCATAGGACACCTAACTTCTTGGAAGCTGATTTAGCATGAGTAGAGATATGAAATTGCCAGTTTAGATTTTTAGTAAAAGATAGACTAAGTGTGTTTAATGTGGAGGAGAGAGGAAGTTGATTGTCATTGAAGAGGAGAGGATAATTATCTGGAAGGTTATATCGAGTAGATAGTTGTAGAATTTGAGTTTTTGAGGCAATAAACAGAACCAGGTTTGCTCTACCCCGATCAGAAACTAGTGAAAGATCAGAAGTTAGGCGTCCTATAGCATCTCGCCTTGAATCATTTATTTTTTGTTGGGTTGGGCGTGTTGTACGACGTTGAAAAATGCAAGGTGGTGTCATCAGCATAGAAGTGGATAGGGCATTGAGTCAGATTTACAGGATCATTGATGAATAATAGAAAAAGAGTGGGTGATAGGACAGAACCCTGAACACTGAACACAGAATACTGTTGACAGTTTTAGGGGAAGAACAGTGACCGTCCACTACAGCAGCAATAAAACGGTCAGAAAGGAAACTGGAGATGAAGGTACAGAGAGGATAGAATCCGTAGGAGGGTAGTTTAGAAGTTAAAGGTTTATGCCAGACTCTATCGAAGGCTTTCAATATGTCAAGGCCGACAGCAAAGGCTTCACCGAAATCTCTAAAAGAGGATGACCAAGATTCAGTTAGGAAAGAAAGAAGATCACCAGTAGATCGGCCTTTACAAAAACTATACTAGCAATCAGAGAGAAGGTTGTGAGCTGATAGATGCTTCATTATCTTGTTGTTAAGGACAGACTCAAAGGCCTTAGAAAGGCAGGAAATCAAAGCTATAGGGCGGTAGTTTGAAAGATTGGAGCGGTCGACCTTTTCAGGGACAGGTTGAATGTGAGCAAACTTCCAACAAGAAGGAAAGGTAGAAGTAGAGAGACACAGACGAAAGAGTTTGACAAGGCAGGAAGCGAGTTCGGAAGCACAGTTTTTGAGAATAAAAGGAGGTACTCCATCCGGACCGTAAGCCTTCCGAGAATCAAAGCGAATTTTGCGAACATAAGAATGGAAATAGAATATGTAAACTGGAATCAATGCTTAGAAAATGTTTGCAGAGACGAAACTTATAATACATTCACAGCAAATCTCAAATCGATAGTTAACGAAAACATTCCACATAAACCACGAAGAATAAATGTATGTCAACCATTATGGATGACTGACAGCTTACAAAAAATTATAGCAGAAAGGAGAAAGACTTACAGAAAATTCAAATTATCACAGTTAACCTCAGATTGCAACAGTTACGTTGATCTTAAAAGAACGTGCGAAAGAGAGATAAGAAAAAGAAAGCGCGAGTATGAAGTAAGGATATCTCACGAAGCAAAGAAAAATCCCAAATTGTTCTTTATAAAGAACAATTTTGTTTCGTATGTAACTATAGTTACATACATGCGAAACCAAGAACCCGTAAAAAATAATATAGGCCCACTAGTAGATAATGATAATAAACTAATCAGCGATGACAAAGATATGGCTTCCATACTTAATTCAATGTTCAGTAGAGTCTTTACTGAGGAAGATAAAGCAGATATCCCTACCCCGTCGAATCTATTTCAAGGCCCCGATGAAGAAAAGTTCATCATAACCGAAATTCAAGCACATGAGGTTCGTAAATATTTACACAAGATTGATCCAAATAAGTCCGTTGGTCCTGATGAAATTTCACCACGGCTACTTAAAGAATGTTGTGCGCAGCTAGAAACTCCTATAACAAGTTTATTCAATAAATCATTAGCACAAGCTAGAGTATGGCATGTTAGCTAGAGTACTAGAGTGCATGGAAAAGAGCAAACATAACCCCCATCTTTAAGAAGGGAGAAAAGAAACAAGTTATTAACTATCGACCAATTAGTCTAACGTCAGTATTAATCAAACTTTTTGAAAAGATCATCAGGGATAACATAGTTGAGTTCTTCGAGAAAAATAAATTAATAACAGAAAACCAGCACGGATTTCTTAGTAATAAATCATGTCTAACTAATCTATTAGACTTCTTTAATGAGGTTTATGCGAGTTGGGATGTCCGGGAACCATATGATGTGATCTATTTGGATTTTCAAAAAGCATTTGATAATGATCCTCATAAACGGCTCATGTCTAAATTGAGGGCACATGGAATAGGAGATCATTTATGTGCGTGAATAGAAGACTGGCTCTCAGACCGACAACGAGTTGTTCTAAATGGCGAAGTGTCTGATTGGCAAAACGTAATTAGTGGTGTGCCTCAAGGGTCGGTCCTGTGGCCCACGCTATTCATCATATATGTAAATGATTTTGAAGGCAATCTTTTGTCAAAAGTAGCAAAATTCGCAGACGATACAAAACTTGGCGGTAAAGTAATATGGACTGAAGACTGTGATAGAATTTACGACGATCTAAACAAACTAATAGATTGGAGTGAAAAATGATTAAGATCCTTTAATAAAGACAAATATAAGGTTATGCATATTGGAGATAAAAATCCAAATTTTAAATACAAAATGCGTGCTCAGGAGCTCGATAAAGTCAAACATGAAAAGGATCTTGGTGTAATCATTAACTGTAATCTGGAAGTGAGTGATCAGTGCTTAGCTGCTAGTAAGAAAGCAAAAATTTGATGCTGGGACTAATTTCAAGAAATTTCGATCATAAAGCGCCAGCTAGTAATGAAAAAACTCTACACGGCATTTGTAAGGCCACACCTTGAATATACGATACAATTATGGTCATTAAACTACATTAAAGACCAAAACTTGTTGGAAAGAGTACAGAGACAAGCGACAAAACTTATTCCTACGTTGCATAATTTATTATATGAGGAACGATTAAAACAGTTAGACATGTTCACTCTCCATAAGCGAAGAATTAAGGGAGATATGATTGAAGTTTTTAAAATTCTAAATAAATTCGATAAAATCAATCCAGAAGTACTTTTTGAAATGAATAACGTGTCAGTAACGAGAGGTAATGGTATGAAGTTAAAAGTACAAAGATTGTAGTAATAATAGGATAAGTAGTAAACTGACTTAACCTTAACATAGGCTTTACTTGGCAAGAAACCCGACACCTTACAATAAGAGTGGCTGGAGTCAACTGACTCTGGATGAGTGAACCCCTATATATATAACCTGAACACGGAACATTCGAAGTACGAATGATACAACCCATGAACAAACAAAACCTAGTAACAAGGCCTAGCTAGTTACACCACAATCTCCCCTCCTAAAAAACAAAAATAAAACAAAAAAAAAGGACAAAAAAACATACAGTTAATTATAAGCAAGCCTGTCTGGTGCTTTTCTAATCCTCGTGGACCGGCGGAGAGGGACAGGCTGTGACTCTTTGTTGACGCTGATAGTAGGCTGAGCTGGTGTAGTGTTAGGAATCTTGCCAGGAATTACTTCTGGGGCAGGTGTAGTGTCTTCAGTTGGTAGCAGCTCCCCTTCGCCATCCCCCTCTGTTGGCGTGTCATCCCTAGGAGTCGGTGCCAAGTCGTGAGTGGAGACTGTAGCCTGTCTGCCATCAGGATAGCGAACCGTAGCGTAGTGAGGGATAGTATTTTCCAGCTCGACGTGATCCACCAAAGGATCATTCTTTGAGAACCGAACAAACTTCCTTAATAGGACAGGACCAGGGGAGGAAAGCCAGGTAGGTAAAGAATAGCCATTAGAAAATTTCCTGGGGAATGAGAACAATCTTTCGTGAGGAGTTTGGTTGGTGGCAGTATAGAGTAGGGATCTAATTGAGTGGAGGGATCGGTCTAGTACTGTTTCCCACTGATAAAGGAAGGTTGAGAGACTTAAGGGCTAGGCACACTGATCTCTATATTGTACCTATTGCTCTCTCGCACTGATCGTTTCCTTGAGGGTGATATGGAGAGGAGTGGGTCATGACAACACCATAGCTAGTCAAAAATTCAGACACTTCACGAGACATGAACTGGGTACCTCGATCCGAATGAACAGATGAAGGACAGCCAAAAATAGAGAATAATTTAAGTAAATATGCAATTACAGTTTGAGCGGTCATGTCAGGACATGAAAAAACGAAAGGAAATCTGGAGAACTCGTCTACCATTACAAGTAGACATTTGTTCTTCGTGGATGAAGGCTTAGGACCGGAAAAAATCTATGGAAATGCGATCAAAAGGCTTAAGGGCTTTGATGAGATTAGCTGGGAGCGGTCTGAAGAATTTAGGTTTCAATTCTGAGCAAATGGAGCACTGTGAACAGACTCTCTTGACATCTTCTAAAGAGTATGCTAAATTTTTCATCCTTACAAAGTGATACAGTCTTGTTACTCCTGGGTGACATAGCGACGCATGTACGTCTTCGAGCGAGGTTGACTCAGTCCTAGCAGTAGCAGAGCATACTCAATAGTCTAGAGTATCTTGCTTGCGACACGTTGTCTAGAGTCTAGACAACGTGTCGCAAGCAAGATTCTCTGATCCTGATCTGTAATTACTACTTAATATCATATCTATATTCAGAGAGCTCAAGGCGCCATCTAAGTATTTTATCATTCTTAATTTTGGAGGAATGGGAAGTATCAAACATGAAACTTACAGCCTGCTGATCGGTGACAATAGAGAAGTCTCCACTTACGAATGGCTTCAACAATGGCAGCAGCCTCCCTCTCTACAGCAGGTTGCAGTCTTTCGAAGTTGGTCAGAGTCCTGGAGAAAAATGCAACAGGTCGATCCTTCTGAGATAGAACAGCAGCTATAGATACTGAGGACGCATCAGTCTCAACCTGAAGAGGAAGTGTTTCATCAAAGGCGGCTACGGAAGCTTCAGAAATTTCTTTCTTCAAAAACTCGAAACACCTGACCGCTTCGGAGGACAGGGGAAATTGCCTACAACTGAAAAGAGGTTGGATGCGTCGGGAATAGTCTGGTATCCAAACAGAATAATATGAAAATAAACCAAGAGCTCGTTTCAGTAAGGAAGCTTCGTCAGGAACAGGTAAATCCAACAAGGGTTTGATGCGATCAGGATCAGGGGTAAGAGTTCCATTTTCTATGCAGTATCCTAAGTAAGTAATTTTGGTGAGACTGTACTTACATTTAGCAATGTTTAAAGTGAGATTGTATTTAGCTGCTACTTCCTTGAAGCGCTGGAGGTGGCGATCATGATCTAACTGGTTTTCCCCACATATGATCACATCATCAATATAGGCAAAAGTGGCGTCTGAATTATTGTCTGCAATGATGGAGTCTATAACACTCTGAAAGACTGCAACCGAGTTAGTTAGGCCAAAGGGGATTCTTGTAAACTGGAACAGTTCCCATTCAGCTTCAAAAACAGTGTAATACTTCTCATGTTCATGAAGGGGGACTTGGTAGTATGCACTTTTCAGA
The DNA here is from genome assembly GCA_036785275.1 of Cancer borealis. NCBI lineage: Eukaryota > Metazoa > Arthropoda > Malacostraca > Decapoda > Cancridae > Cancer > Cancer borealis. The sequence goes on from JAXIVD010002623.1 coordinate 12,662, forward strand.
TCAAGGGTGCTGAAAATCCTGTATTTAGCCATTTTATGGATTAGATCATGGATTCGAGGCATGGGGTAGGCATCTAATAGTGTGAAGCGATTTACTGTTCTCGAGTAGTCAACCACCATGCGACGCTTGTGGCGATCATCGTTGGCTACTAAAACTTGAGCTCTCCAAGGGGACTGACCCTTTTCAATTATGCCTTCCAATAATAATGACTGAATTTCATCATGGATAAATGCTTCATCAGACTTTGAAAACCTTCGAGTGGAAGTGGTAATAGGTCTAATGTCTGGAGTCAAGTTAGGGAACAAGCAGGGTAGATCAATGGCCATACTGGCTACACCGCATACAGTCAACTTAGGAAAAGAACCATTAAGCGTAAATTCAACATTTTGCTGCTTTTTCATAAAATCTTGCTCCAAAATAACCCTAGAACACAATTGGGGTAGTACTGAAAGCTTAAAGTTTGGATAAAAGTTATCTTTCACTTTTAGGTCAACGAAACAGTGACCATGAGTTTTAGACACTTGAGAAGCTGCAAGAGTAATGTTGGTTGTTGATGGGTAAACTGGGATATCCAAATAATTTTTTACAATCTCTGGGTGAATGAAACTGATAGAACTCCCACTATCAACAAGGGCATTAACTGTCATCTCGTTCACACTCACAGGAATAGTTGAAATTCGTTGAGTAGTAGCAGAGGCTAGTACCGTGGAAGCGCCACCTGAAGGCTGGCGACCGGGCGACCGATATCCATGAGTACAAAGGAAGAACAGACAGCAACAGTCCTACTGGACCTAACGAGGCTGTCTGTTTAGCTACACTACTGATCTTGCAGAGAGGCGGCCTCCTCTCCACCACCACTAATCCTAGCAGCAGAAGTGAAGGTGCCCTTCCGAGATCTCACAGTCCGGCTAGTTCTACATACTTTGGCAAAGTGACCAGTCTTACCACACGAACGACACTCCACATCTCGGGCTGGGCAGCGAGACCGGGGATGCCGCCTTCCACCACAAAAGAAGCAGGGTCGACCCAGGTATGAGGCAGCGCAAGTTTCGGTGATTGGAGCAGTCGTCTCAGTAGAGGCAGCCGTCAGGTTGGGCGGAGTAGCGAGAAGCATGTACTCCTCTGCGTTCCTCTGCGCAGCGTCGAGGCTTCGAGCGAGATTAACAGCTTCATTCAGAGACAGGGATTCTTTCTCTAGCATTCGCTGACGTATGATGGGAGAGGCGAGACCAGCAATAAGAGAATCACGAATGGCTTCATTACTATAAGTGTCAGCAGTCACCACCTTGAATTCACAATCTCTGGCAAGGAGTTTGAGAGACTGAACGTACATATCTATGGATTCACTTGAAAGTTGTTTGCGATTGCAGTTTATTTTTTTTATTACCAGGGCGCAAAACAAGCATCATTTCATTTTCATGTATTTCCTTTATTATATGTATGTATTTTTACATTTATTATTACATGAACTTTGATGTTTTGTTGCACACATTTAGCTTATACTTTGTTTTTTTTAAAATACCTGTGTGGGCACAGTCATTTGGTGGCCGAGCAATGTGCCAGTGTATTAAGTCACTTAAACATAACATTTACATACTAACACACATACACACATTATTGCACTAGGTACACGCGCCCAAAAAACTATCGGCACCCCAGGGAGCGATGAAGTACGAAATCATTCGCACTAGTTCATTCGCTAAAGTTGGCATGCCTGCCTCATTCATAAAAATTCATGAACTGATATTCTATATTTCATTTGAGTCATTCTGAAATTAAGCTTCTCAATATTATTGGGAAATAATTAACAGTGTGGTAGATATATAATATAAACATCACTTTCCTTAAGTGGCATTGCAAAACTATCACGTATTGAATGGGATCATTTGAAACGAGAATTGAGTAATGAACCCTGATTCGAACTTTTTTTTCCGAAACACCCTGGGTTTAAGCAAACGATGTCAATATCGTTGGGAAATTTTTATGTAGTGTATCAATCACAATGGCAAATCCTGACTGACTGTTCAATAGTATGGAGCCATTAAATTAAATGCCAAAGGAGAAACTCATTAGAGTAGGGTTAGATATTACTGAGTGGCAACTGCAATGTCAGTGGCATTCAGTGCTACCAACAAATACGTAATTTTCCATAAATATAAGTTCGTGTCTGATAATGATTCCTACGGTAGGGGTGCCGATAGTTTTTTGGGCGCGTGTACATCTATTTAAAAGCAACTACTGGCAACTCCAATCGTGGCCCCGCCGGCCAGAGTCAGAGGGAGAGTTCCAAGGCCAGGCAGTCAGAGGGCAGTCCGCAGACGCACCAGTCTTGACTACTCTACCACTAGCTTTTCCAATAAACTTCAACTGTGTGACGGATCGTTTGACTAACCCCCGGGCTCTAAGTCAACTCTACAAACCCCCAACACAACTCAACAACGCCGAGAGGAACTACAGCGCCTTCGACAAGGAGCTCCTTGCTATCTACAAGCCAGAAATCACTAAGGAAAACTTAACCTACCATCGTCATTGTTATACACTGATGCATATCATGAGCATAAATTGAGTGCAGTGTGAATGTGCCTATAATACGATAATCTAAGGAAAAGAAGATAGTGCATACAGAATTTTTCTAATTAAACCAATTAAACTCGCTATAAGTACCTTAGTTTTACATGCCTTGTATTTTCAATCACTGATTCGAGTTCTGCAAACTTTGCTGATTCCTACGGTTTGGAACAAATAATGATAGAAAAAAAATAGTTGTTGAAATAGCCCGATAAGCTAGATAGATAGTTTGTGTGTGTATGTCTGTTGTGTGGTGTGTGTGTGTGTGTGTGTGTGTGTGTGTGTGTGTGTGTGTGTGTGTGTGTGTGTGTGTGTATGTGTATGTGTGTGTGTGTGTGTGTGTGTGTGTGTGCGTGCGTGTGTGTGTGTGTGTGTGTGTGTGTGTGTGTGTGTGTGTGTGTGCTCCAGTGACCTTGAATTTTTTTTTTCTCTCTCTCTCTCTCTCTCTCTATTTTGTTATAATTTGTTTTATATCTCACACGAAAGGGGTGTGGGAGGGAGTAAAGAAGGGGTCTCTCTCTCTCTCTCTCTCTCTCTCTCTCTCTCTCTCTCTCTCTCTCTCTCTCTCTCTCTCTCTCTCTCTCTCTCTCTTACTATTTTGTTAATAATTTCTAACTGGTTGAGATGTTTTATATCTCACACGAAAGGAGTGTGGGAGGGAGAGTAAAGAGGCATTTTAGATGATCCAGTGTATTAGCGAAGAGATGGTTTGGTTCTTGATTATGAAACACACACGGCTTGATATAGATGATATATTGAAAACACACAACTTGATGTAGATACAAAGAAAACAGTGATTTTATGACCTTAGCCTGCCTTGAGAATGTGATAAGAGCGCGTCTTGTTGATGTGGTTATCGGGCTTAGAATGATGCGAGAGGCAAGGTATTCGGGCTCAGCTGCCCGGTCAGAGTGGGTTGACTGCAGGTAGAATACGCGAACGTGATTGGCTGGATGACCTAGGAAATTGACGTCACGCTCACAGAAGTTTCCTGATTGGAGCGTGCACGTCCCAGTAACCTGACACAATACCTGGGTTTCCCTTGCAAGGGGGAAGAGATGAAAAGTTTCCTTGCCCACACGCTCTCTCACTCTCTCAGCGGCTAAAAACAACGAACCCAAACTAACTTAAAACTAATGTGAAACAATATATATTATATATGATACAGGGAAGGGAAACGATGAAATATACTGAAACTATACTAATTTTAAAGAGCATGGATACATAATACATAATAGAAAAAATATGAACAAGATTATGATGTAATTTTTACATAAATATACACATAACTTATACAGAAAAGTTGAACAGGAATGAAGGGAAGGATGAAGGAATGGGTCTAGGACAACTGGCCGCAGCCCAACTGGCCGCGGGAAACTGGCTGCAGCCTACTGGCCGCCATACGTACCCTAACGCCTCACCTCACCTCACCTGACCTGACCTCACCTGACCTCACCTAACGTAACCTTTATTCTTTTTTGTCAACAAAAAGTTCCATATGGCGGCCAGTTTCCCGCGGCCAGTTGGGCTGCGGCCAGTTGTCCCATTCCCTGAAGGAATGGCTAATATAATGGGCGAGACCGAAGCTGGTATCTAGATGTGGATGAGAGGAGGGGTGAAAGTGGCTGACTGTCAACACTGTCAGATCGACTCTTTTGAGGTGGTCCCTGTGAACAAGGTTCTCACTGCTTGACCTTAGATTACGGAGTTTTACCTTATGACCAGCCATCATTTCAATTACGCGGTGAGGTCCGTTGAATAGGGGGTCGAGTTTAGAGTGGCGGTCTTGGACTCTGGTGAACACGATGTCACCAACCTCGATCTCGTGCGGTTTAGCACGCTGATGCTGCTTATATAGCATAGACTGCTGAGAGTCTGCAAGGCTGTCACGGACGAACATGTGAATGCGCCGGAAAGCTGAGACGCGATTTTTAACATAATCATCGACGTTGTACAGAGAACGAGGCTCAGAGGAGAGAAATTCATATGGGAGTCTTTTGTCGGAATCATATAATATGAAATGCGGGGATTCGTTTATAGATGAGTGAATCGCAGTGTTAAGAGAACATGCGACTAAGGGAATGTGATCATCCCATGAAGAACTTGAACCGGCTATGAAACTTAAATTGTCGAGAATACGACGGTTTGCTCTTCCCACTTTTCCCTTCGCCTGAGGTGAATATTGAATGATGTTGCATTTCTTGATTTGGAATGACTCGCAAAATGCTTTGAGGATGGCATTGTTGAATTCGGTGCCATTATCTGATAATAGCACCTTAGGGGACACATATCAGCAGATAACTTCATCTATCAGTGCTCGTGCAACTGAACGTGCAGATTTGTCCTTGAGAGGAACCAAGATACTGAAGCGTGAAAAGCTATCGATGCAAACGAGCAAGTAGTGGAAACCGTTTTCCGTCAAAGGGAGTTTCAAAACGTCGACTGACAGACTGTCCCAAGGCGCATGAGAGATAGGCTAAGCAAGGTTTGGAGACTCATGATGGAGAGAGGGACGATGCTCAGCGCATGCAGTGCATAAGAGGCAATGGCGGGTGATGTCTTTCCGCATGGAAGGCCAGAAATACGACCTTTGAGCCTGTTTGAATGATCTATCTTTGCCTAGGTGACCAGCAAGATGGGAGTCATGAACGTGATATAAGATAGTAGGGACAAGGGCTTCTGGAATGACAAGCTGAGATGCATGATGTAATGAATCGTCCTCAGAAATGACAGAATTAGATTTATAGAGGACATCATCTCGAAGCAGAAAGGAATCTGGGGAGAATGGCAAGCTTGGAAGATTACTGGCATCACCTGACTCAAGTTAATAAATGAGACGTGTGCAGAACTGGTCAGACCGTTGAAGGGATTTGACTTCCTCAAGAATGGGGAGTGACTTGACTTGACTTGACTTGATTTTTTGTCGTTATTTAACAGGTCCCATTCCGCCAATGGCGCTCTGCAGGACCGTTCCCGTATAATTCGATCAAAGAGCATATGATTCACGAATAGTCATGTCATCAAGGTTGTAGCACTCAGAGAATAAGTATGTCTTTAACTTTCTCTTAAAATTCTTCATATCCTCAATCAGTTTAATATCAAGAGGAAACTTGTTGTAAAATCTTGGAGCGGCAGACTTGAAAGTGCGAAAACCTGCAGTCGATGAAAATCTTGGTTCGAACAGTGTTAGTCCAACAGCCGCTCTCCGGGTATTGATACTTTCTTCCATTGGTTGAATTACATGCAATAGATTTCTTAAATATGATGGTGAACCAGTATGCAGTACTTGATGAGTTAAAACACAAATTTTGAAAATAATTCTGGCTTTAACAGGCAGCCAGTGTAAGTCAATCAACACAGGAGTAATCCTATCCCTCCGTAAAATATCCTTAATAAGCCTTGCAGCTCTATTTAAAATAGTTTGTAATATTTTCAGTTGTATCTTGGGCAAATTACAGTAAATTGAATGGCAATAATAGACTCTATTAATAACAATTCATCACAAGTTTCTGAACAGAACTCTCCTTTAAATATTTTTTTTAACAAATGCAATGTTCTTTAAGTGGTAGCCAGCAATTCTTACAATGTTATTAATTTGAGCATTTAGAGACAAATGACAATCAAGTATAACACCTAAGTCACGAACTTTATCAACAATACTAACTGGATTACCATTGTCATGCCCCCACTCCAACAACAAACTTTTCCTTCTCCTCTCGTTCTTGACGTTACACTTTAAAGGCAAATTAATTTAAAATGAATGAGGAGGAAACTTAATTACCAGGTTCTAAGGGGGGTTTCAGAAATAAAGTTAAAAAAAAACACAAGTAAACAAACTACACTAGATTTATTTACAAGTTAATATTTATATACACAACGGAAATTTAATTCAAAAGAGATCTGTCTACCAGAAGGGTAGTTAATTACATTGAAAGTAATTAATTAAAAAGAGAAACAAATACAAAAATACACAAGATCACGAGATTCTACAATAAACCACAACAACACAAACACAAAACAAATAAACACCAAACACATAAACACCAAACACACAAACACCAAACCCCTAAGTTAATTGATTGAGACACAGGTCGGGAAATATAAACACAACCAATAACACAAACACAAAACCCAACACATAAACCAAACACAAAACAAACACACACAAAGAAATAAATATTATAATTGGAGAGAGAGAGACGAGCCAGAGTTAAAATACTCAAATACCCAAACTTATTTCACTCCCTTACGTTACTAAAACAATCCCCCTCTCAAACAAGGGAAGAAAAAAAGATGATGGGTAATTAAAAATGCGCGAAGCAACCCCAAACAAATACCCACATCAAAACCCAGTAACGTAAGAAGAAAAGTTAACGGTAAAAACACACAACACCGGCTTCACTCTCAATCTCCAATTAAAACGAAATAATACTCACGCCATACCTCCGACACAACCTGTACTCTCTGCTCGGTGACCTGAAATATACTGTGTGTCGGCGCTGGGTCATCCGGCCTTATATAGGGGGGGACGACTCACCCCACGCTTACCCAGTACCCATGGTGTGAAATAAACACTATACAAAGGAATCTACCCTATAACTTATCTAACGCAACATTATCTTTACGTTAAAACATAGCAGATGAAAATACAAATATATAGCCGAAATTACAACACGCTCGCTCTCTTAACAACAATGTTAGAGCTAAAAAGTATAGAACGGGTTGTAACGCTATATAACCTATCCTTACAATTACAATAAAAAAATATAATAACCTTAAATTAAAATAGCAGTTCCCAAAATAAAACATAATAGTGGAAATATACAACTTTCTTCATCTCCATCGCGTCACAGACGATGCATGAGATAATCACTGCATTCACCGTTTCACATCTCCTTCTTCAAATTTATACAAAACAATTTAACAGCATATTTATAAAACTAAGCTTAACCTAACAAAATTAACAAAATATATGTACCCTCTCCATGCAACACTGTTTTCCCCTACAAGATGTGGTTCTAGCTATGAAAGGTCAAAAAAGGTTATCTCGCGGTCGCTTTTTCTTAAGCCGCTTCCCCCCCCTTCACCTCACTCCACCTCTGTTCCACACATCACACATCAAAACGCTGGCATACACACAAAAATAACTATGACTCCATTAATGTCTTAAGTCACTTCGTGACAGTCCTCCCTACCAAAAAAAAAAGGAAAATGGGTGGGGGAGAAAGATACCGCACATTTTCTTACACAGTAGGTCTAGAGAGCCAGTCCGCGAGAACATTATCCTTACCCTTGACATGTACAATTGACAGGTTGAAGTTCTGAAGGAAAAGACCCCAGCGAGTCAAACGTTGATTCTTGGTTTTAAAAGATGCCAGGTAACTCAAAGGGCGGTGGTCTGAATACACCGTAACATGTTCTGGGGGAACTAGATAAAAGGAAAAATGTTCAAGGGCTAGGATAAGGCTCAACAGCTCTTTCTCTATGGTGGAATAATTACCCTGAGCCTGGTTGAGTTTCTTGCTAAAGAAAGCAATAGGGTGATCCACTGTGTCTTGGTCTTCCTGCAATAGGACGGCCCCGACAGCAGTGTCACTGGCATCACAGGCTAACTTAAAGACCTTACTAAAATCTGGGGACTTAAGGATTGGGTGGGAGCTCAAGGCACTCTGCAAACTTTGAAAAGCCTCCTGGCACTCCCGGGACCACTTAAACGACTGACTCTTTTTAAGCAGCTCCGTAAGGGGAAAGGCTAACTGGGCAAAGTTCTTGATGTAGCGCCTATAGTATCCTATGGCCCCAAGAAACCGTCTTATCTGTTTTTTTGTGCAAGGTGCTGCCATACGCTGTATCGCCTCCACCTTAGCTAAAGGCGGGGACAGCGTACCTAACCCTACCACATGACCCAGGTACTGCACCTGAGCCTTGGCAAAAGAACATTTAGAGAGATTCAACACCAGGTTCGCGTCGTTGAGAGCATTAAAAAGACGGTACAGCTGGCTTAGATGTTCCTCCCAGGTGTCCGAAAAAACCACGATATCATCCAGATATACCGCTACCTTGGGAACCTCATTTAAAATGTGATTCATGAGTCTTTGGAAACTGGATGGCGAGTTTGAAAGACCGAACGGCAAAACTAGGGGAAGGTAAGTTTGGCCTAAGGTCGAGAAACAACAAATTTCTTGGGCCTTGGCTGACAAGCCAATCTGCCAGAACCCCTTGAGTAAATCAAGCTTACTAATGAATTTAGAAGCCCCAATCTTCTCTATGCACTCGTCTATCCTGGGTATTGGAAAGGAATCTTTCTTGATAATGTTATTGACTTTTCGAAAGTCAATGCAAAATCTCTGGCTACCATCACTCTTGGGTACCAGCACAACGGGCGAAGACCACTCGCTCATACCAGGGCGTATAAGGCCCATACGCAACATGGCGTCAATCTCCTTTTGAATGAGCGGAACCTGTCGAGGGTGTACTCGGTAAGGTGACTGCTTAACAGGCTTCGCTCCATCAACGTCTATGTCATGGACTACTTTCGTAGTCCGCCCAGGGCTGTCCTTAAAGACCTCAGGGAACTGGTCCAAAACAGCGAGCACACTGGAGCGCTGCTCCGCTGTCAAATGGTCCAGCTCCTCCTGCAAGGCGGCTCTCGCAGCCCCATTCTCCTGCCACGCCCCTACTGAGGACGTCGACAAGGTACTGGCCACGGCCGTTTCCTCCTCCTCTTCCTCAACAGGTATGCAAGGACCTGAGAGACAAACGGGAGTGCCAGATAGGCCTCCCGAGGAAGAGTCGACAAAGCCCTTAAGCATGTTTACATGACATAAACGCTGCTGGCGACGACGACCTGGGGTAGACACCACATAGTTGGTATCACTCACCTTCTTGTGCACCTCGAATGGTCCCTGAAACTGGGCTTCAAAAGGATCCCCCCGATGCGGCAAGAGTACTAAGACTCTGTCGCCTGGAGAAAATTCCCGTTGCACTGCTCCCTTTCCCTTGTCAAACCAATGCTTAGCACGGGTTTGACTCTCATCAAGATGTTCGGCTGCCAACTGCCAACAACGTAAAAGCTTGTGCCTAACCCCTCCTATCCACTCCAACAAGCTGAACTCTCTCTGGTCTGCTCCCAACAACGACTCCTTAATATGGGTCAGAGGACCTCTCACCTGGTGGGCAAATATTAACTCGAAAGGACTGAAACCAGTACTCTCTGAAGGGGAGTCTCTCAAGACAAACAAGACATAGGGAAGATTGTCATCCCAGTCAGTATCAAACTGAAGGGCAAACTTGTGCAGGATGCTTTTCAGAGTTTGGTGGCTACGCTCCACCACACCTTGAGTCTGGGGGTGGTAAGGACTGCTCACGGAGTGCTTAATTCCTAGAGACTTACAAAAATCCTTAAAAAAACTACCACAAAAATAGTTAGCACCATCTGTCTGCACCTTACATGGGACTCCGAAAAAAGAAAAAAATATTGTTAAATTTCTACTAATTGCCTCCGCTGTAATCCTTCTAAGAGGTACAGCGTTAACATACCTCGAGGCTGCGTCAACCATGGTGAGGAGATACTCATTCCCTCTCTTGGTTTTCTTTAGTGGACCAACGACGTCCACTTGGATGGTGGTAAATGGTTCCGGCAGGTGAGGAACCTTGACCAGAGGAACCGGTTTGATTTTCTGGTTCGGCTTCCCCATGCGTTGGCATATCAGACACTCCTTGCAATGCCTGGCCACCTCTGCCCGAATCCCTGGCCAGAAGTACAAACGGGTTAACTTCCCGAGCGTCTTCCTGACCCCCAAATGTCCGGCAAAACGTCCATCATGGGCCACCTCCAGCAGGGCCTGACGGTACTGGACCGGCACCAGCAGTTGCTCCACTGAGGCCCACGCGGCATCCTCCTTCTGGAAAGTGGGCGGCAGCCACCTCCTAAACAGTACCCCCTCTTTAAGGAAGTACATGGTAGTCGGCGCGACCTCCCTCTGCTGCGTCAGCGCCTGCTCCATCATGGTCGTCAAACTCTCGTCCTCCCTCTGCGCGGTGATCAAGGCCTCCCTTCCCTGGCGCACATTACCTGAGGACAAACAAGGACCGGCCGAAAGAGGCTCGGCAAACAGGGATGAAATATTGAGGTCCCCGACCTTGTTACCTTGGGTAGAACTCTGGGAAACTGGGGGTTCTGGAGTTTGGGCGGCGTTACTCATGCTGCGTGTCACAGCACAAAAGGGAAAAACTTGGGGCATATTGGCCTCCAGTTGTTCCAAATCTGCGGAGGCACTAGGCTCTTCCTGCAGGACCAGAGGAGGGGTTCCTCCCATTCTTTCCCCGGCCAAATCATTGCCTAAAATGATGTCCACCCCTTTTACGGGCAACTCAGACAAAATCGCAACTGGAGCCTCACCCTTAAAACAGTCAGAATCTAAAAAGATCCTGACCAAAGGTGCCGAATTACGGCCCCCAATGGAAGACAAGATTACCCATTCTCCTGTCTTCCCTCCAGTAACCACCCCTGCCCTAAGTAAGGTCTGTAAAGCCCCCGAGTCTCGGAGAACATTCACGGGACGAGTTACCCCGCCACCGGTTACAGACCCCCTCGAAACAAAAGCCTTAAATCCAGCGTCCGGCTGGATCGCCTTGTCTCCAGTAGTAGTGAAGTGTCCTCCCTCTCCTGGAGTAGGGAGCACACAACCCACTGTCATTGTCTCCACCTCCGGAGACTTTTGAGTGGCCAACACTGCCTTCGCCGGCTCCTTAGGCTGGAGCCTGCGCCAGCAATAGTCTGCCTTATGTCCGGTCTTCCCACAGAACGAACAATTAAATATTTCCCTCTGCCGACCTGGCGACGCGGGCTTCGAAATACCCTTGCCTTGAGGGGGAGGGTCAAGAGGGCGCTGGTGCGCTCCCTTCCCTTTATGTTGGGGGAAGCTGGATCCCCCACCACCTGGACGGGAACCAGACATGTAGCTGTCTTTCTTGGCTAAGGCATAGTTGTCTGCTATGGTAGCAGCTTCCTCTGCCGTGGTGATGTTTCTCTGAGCCAAGTGAGATGCTACGTCCCTGTCCACGACCTGTACAAATGCCTCAATCAAAACTAACTCTACTAGCTGGTCATAGGACTCTGCGTTCTTCGACCGGCACCAACTCACAAGAGCCTCACGCTTCGCCCTAGCCAACTCCAAATGGCTTTGTTCAGGGTTCTTTCTCAGAGCCCTAAACTTCTGCCTATAAGCCTCAGGCACCAGAGAATAAACCTGAAGGACCTGCTTTTTAACCTTTTCATAGGAGCAAGCGTCCGTATCACTCAGCGCCATATACGCTTTCAGTGCCTTACCCTTGAAGCTTTGCTGCAAGAGCAAGGTCCACTGATCTCTGGGCCATGAGAGACGAATGGCAAGCCTCTCGAAACTGTTGAAGAAGGTGTCTACACACCCTTCATTAAAAGTGGGTATAAGCCTAATGGCCTTCCCCAAATCAAACATAGGAACACTGGAGCCGTTGTTCCCAGCTGCACCTAACTCAGCTAAACGCACCTGAGTTTCGGCAAGCCTCAACTGCAACTCCAGCCGCCTAATCTCTGGGTCAACCTGGTGCTCCCTGAGCCCCTCGTCCATCCTATCACCTTCAGTCTCTGAGTGGAGAGATTCACTCTCGACCCGAACCAAACTGATCTGTTGAAGCACCAAGCTAACAAGGTCTGCTTTCAACAGTTGGTAATAGTCTGTAACCCCTAAATGGGTAGCGATTAACCGTAACTCAGGTACTGTTAATCCGCCTACCTCTTCGGGCGTTGGCTGGTTACCCAGAAAACTCGCCGCGTCTTTGTCAGTCACGATACGCATGATGCCGAAAGACCGCGATAAACACAAAAATAATGGCTTATGTAGTCACTCGTGATCCTGGCGAGGTCGCCACTGTCATGCCCCCACTCCAACAACAAACTTTTCCTTCTCCTCTCGTTCTTGACGTTACACTTTAAAGGCAAATTAATTTAAAATGAATGAGGAGGAAACTTAATTACCAGGTTCTAAGGGGGGTTTCAGAAATAAAGTTAAAAAAAAACACAAGTAAACAAACTACACTAGATTTATTTACAAGTTAATATTTATATACACAACGGAAATTTAATTCAAAAGAGATCTGTCTACCAGAAGGGTAGTTAATTACATTGAAAGTAATTAATTAAAAAGAGAAACAAATACAAAAATACACAAGATCACGAGATTCTACAATAAACCACAACAACACAAACACAAAACAAATAAACACCAAACACATAAACACCAAACACACAAACACCAAACCCCTAAGTTAATTGATTGAGACACAGGTCGGGAAATATAAACACAACCAATAACACAAACACAAAACCCAACACATAAACCAAACACAAAACAAACACACACAAAGAAATAAATATTATAATTGGAGAGAGAGAGACGAGCCAGAGTTAAAATACTCAAATACCCAAACTTATTTCACTCCCTTACGTTACTAAAACAATCCCCCTCTCAAACAAGGGAAGAAAAAAAGATGATGGGTAATTAAAAATGCGCGAAGCAACCCCAAACAAATACCCACATCAAAACCCAGTAACGTAAGAAGAAAAGTTAACGGTAAAAACACACAACACCGGCTTCACTCTCAATCTCCAATTAAAACGAAATAATACTCACGCCATACCTCCGACACAACCTGTACTCTCTGCTCGGTGACCTGAAATATACTGTGTGTCGGCGCTGGGTCATCCGGCCTTATATAGGGGGGGACGACTCACCCCACGCTTACCCAGTACCCGTGGTGTGAAATAAACACTATACAAAGGAATCTACCCTATAACTTATCTAACGCAACATTATCTTTACGTTAAAACATAGCAGATGAAAATACAAATATATAGCCGAAATTACAACACGCTCGCTCTCTTAACAACAATGTTAGAGCTAAAAAGTATAGAACGGGTTGTAACGCTATATAACCTATCCTTACAATTACAATAAAAAAATATAATAACCTTAAATTAAAATAGCAGTTCCCAAAATAAAACATAATAGTGGAAATATACAACTTTCTTCATCTCCATCGCGTCACAGACGATGCATGAGATAATCACTGCATTCACCGTTTCACATCTCCTTCTTCAAATTTATACAAAACAATTTAACAGCATATTTATAAAACTAAGCTTAACCTAACAAAATTAACAAAATATATGTACCCTCTCCATGCAACACTGTTTTCCCCTACAAGATGTGGTTCTAGCTATGAAAGGTCAAAAAAGGTTATCTCGCGGTCGCTTTTTCTTAAGCCGCTTCCCCCCCCTTCACCTCACTCCACCTCTGTTTCACACATCACACATCAAAACGCTGGCATACACACAAAAATAACTATGACTCCATTAATGTCTTAAGTCACTTCGTGACACCATTTACATTCAAATCAATATTACCAAAATTTCTCAACCTATCTTTACTGCCAATTAATATATATTCAGTCTTATCTGAATTTAATTTTAACTGCTTAAAGTCCATCCATTCTTTAACACTTAGCAAAACACTATTCAGTCTCTCAACAGTACTTTCAATATCAGAAATAGAAAAAAAGAATTGGGTGTCATCAGCATATAGTCTAAATCTTACACCATGTCTTTCCAAGACTGCAGATAAACCAATGGTATAGATACAGAAAAGAATTGGCCCCAGTATTCTTCCCTGAGGGACACCTCTGGTCAAAGCTTCAGTTGACGAAAAAGAATTACCAATTTGTACACAGTATGTCCTCTCCTTGATGTAACTATCTAAATCAGTGGTTCCCAACCATTTTAGTACCATGCCCCACTTTTTTATCACAATTTTCTTCATGTCCTCCACCCGTTAATTGTTTAGTATGATATAACAATATCAGTTTTGAAGAAGTATAACATAAAAAATTGTATCTTTCAAATAAAACTTTTAGGGTTTAACTTCAAATTTAATCAAATAAAATCCATTTTATAATGTGTATAACATATCTACCATCAGATTAAATAAATTCAATTACAATCAATTAATGAGACCCTTGAGCCTGATGTCTACTGCAAAGAGATTTTATCCGAGGCAGAAATTTTGTTAATTTCAATCTCAAGTCGCCTCGTTTAGTGATATCCAGTCGGTTTCTTTTCTTCAGTAATAAGTCATTCACAGCACTAAATCCACATTCCACTAAGTATGACGATGGGAATGGTAACAGTAGTTTTCTTGCCAAACTACTTGTATTTGGATATTTAGCTTGTGTTTCTTCACAGAGCCACATCATTGTTCCTTTTATTTTAAACAGGGCTTTAATCGAGTCATCATTTTGTAATTCTGAAAGTTCTCCTTGATACTCCATGGTTACATCTGACAGATCCACTAGCAATGGCTGAGTCATCCAAGATGGATAATTAATATTTTTCAAATCAGAAAATCTGAAGTTGAAATCGCTTACCATTATTTTTAAGTGCTCCACAATAACAAGACAAGTAGCATCTGTTACCTCACATTTATTCAGCCAATAAAATTGTTCAAATTTTTTTACATAAATATTTTCTTGGGATAATTCCAGAAATGATATAAAGCCAAATATCTTGGCCTTTGAATTAACAAGAGTCATATTTGTTCCTTGGAGCTCCTTATTTAAGACATTGAATTTTTCAAATATATCTGCTAAATAACTGACAAGTGCTTTACCATCAACTGTCAGTAACAGTCATATAAGGTTTGTCATCCAAGAACTCACTAAGAATATCAAATAATTCCATGAATCTTTTCCGGCAATTCCCCTTTGATAACCACCTTACATCAGTATGAAGTAATAATCTTACATAGTCTGCATTTTGATCCTTGCAAAATTGTTTGAAAAGACGCTCACATTTGGCATTAGCTTTTATAGTGTTGATGCATTTTATAACTGCATTCAATGTTTCGTTTAGAACAGGGGAAACTTTTTTGGAAACTAAATTCTGTCTATGAATAACACAATGCACTAACAACATTTGGGGATTGTCGTCTTTCAATAATTTTAAAATTCCATTTTTCTTGCCCATCATCACTGGAGCACCGTCTGCAGCACAAGATATAATGTTCTCCATTGGTATCTGCTTATCATCTAAATATGTTTTTAATTTCTTATATATATCAATTGCAATAGTGGTGGTTTCTAATGCTTCGCAAAATAGCATATCCTCAATAAATTCTCCATTATTAACATATCTTACATAGGCCATTAACAGAGCTTCACTATCTCTTACAGTTGATTCGTCCAACTGTATTGAAAAATTTGTATATTTTAATTTTTCAACAAGTTGTACTTCTACATCACAACTCATTTCATCAATCCTGCTACTAACAGTATTATTACTGAGCGGCATGCTTTTGAGATCTTGGTCATCTTTTTCAAGAACTACTTTCAGAAAAGTTGATATTGCGGGCTTGATTAAATTCTCCCCTATTGCATGAGTTTTGCCACATTTTGCTATGAGAAGAGAAATTTCATAACTAGCCTCAAGACCACGATCCTTGCTTGCACTTCTTGCAGAGAACAATGCATTTATTGTTGATCTTTTTTCAAACTTCTCCTTTAGGGATTTAAAATACTCCAGTTTTGAATTAACATGAATACTGTGTTTTGCCTTCAAATGATTTTCGAGACGACCTCTCTTCATGGATTCATTAGTCAAACATTAGTGGCACAACAGACAAAAAGGCAACCTTTCATCATGAGTCGCTGGTATGAACCCAAACAGCAAGTACTCATCTGAATACTGGCGAACTTTTTTTTTGACGTGCACACTGTTCATTTTATGCATCATGGGGGTAACTGAAAAGTGAAAATAAAATATTTATATACTTAGGAAAATAAATTTAATATCTAACTTCTGTAACATACAAGGCAAAATGTCAATATGCAGTTGTCATTTCAAGTAAATATTGAGCTTTATATTCACAGTTTTAAATTAATGTTACTGTGACAAGATCAATGAATGATTATTTTTATACATTATTTTCAGAGAATAACAAGATCAATAATCATAATGAAAAGCATTTTAACCAGCCCTCTCAGTGAAGCTAAAAAACAGAGACAGATAACTATATCAACATGAAACTTGCATTTGTGTTTAATTCAATACTGCTTCAATGCTTTATTGTGCACATTTAATTTGGTTGTAGTTAGTTTCCTCTGTTTTTTTCGCTTCAGTGGGAGCGTTGAGCAGCTGACTAAAACTCACCTTCTTCCTTGACAGCAGATGAAGAACTGCAAAGTTAAACAAGTCAGAAGCCACGCATATAGCTGGTGCTAGATGCACGATAACATTAGTGGGTGAACACTTGACTAGATTGCACAAGCTGTTGTGCTCAGCTAGGTTGTAATTACAATTTTACCCTATAAATTTATATTTTTTACCCATATAGGGTAAAATATATAAAAATTTTGATATTACTATATTTTTCATATTGCCCCCCTATTATTATTGAATTGCCCCCCAGTGGGGCGTAGGCCCCACGTTGGGAATCACTTCTTCTTCTTCTTCTTGGGAATTTGATGGGGCCGTGCAGGCTGTGATGCCACAGCCTCTAGTGCCCCAAAAGTGCAGGTTGCAGATGAATGAGTGGATCAGATCCTGTTGAGTTGACCTGTCCTTTGGAGGAAGGTCCTGGTGTGTTTGAGTACTTTGAAGGCCAGGCCAGGATCTTGAGAGCCACCTAAGATGTCTGTTATTGTTGGTCTGCGGATGTGGAGAGACGACAGTGAGTGAAGGAGTGCCATGCGGTGGGAGTGGTGACGAGGACAGTGAAGTAAGAGGTGTTCTGGGGTGTCTGGTTGTGTAGGGCACCAAGGGCAGTGGGGGTCATCAGTCATGCCCAGCTTGTGTAGGTGGGAGTTTAGGCGGCTGTGTCCAATTCTGAGTCTGGTGACGGCAGTGTCAAGGGCACGGCTGGGAGAGTAGGTCCACCAGTGGTGTCGTGTGTCTTGTCTAATGCGTCCAAGTGAGGTGTACTGTAGGGCGTTAGTCAGGTCTGTGTCCCAATGTAGTCTACAGGCTGTGTGGAGGTTAGTCAGTGAGTCAGTCTGGTCAGTGGGGAGGTGTATAGGGAAGGGGTGGGAGTGTGCTTCCGCTGCCGCTCTATCGGCCACTGTATTACCCATGATGCCGACGTGTGAGGGGACCCACTGAAGGTGGATGGAGAAGCCAGAAGAGGACAGTTGGAGAAGAAAGTGGTGAATGGTGAAGCAGAGGGAGTGGTGTGTTTTGGGGCGGTGGCGCCGGATGAGTTGGAGGGCTGAGAGGGAGTCTAAGAAGAGAGTGACTGAGCAAGGGGAGGTGAGTGTGGTGGCAAATCTGAGGCCCTCTCTGATGGCAAAGAGTTCTGCCGTCAGAATGGAGGCAGAGGCCGGAAGCCTCCAGGCAGTGGCAGTGTTACGTACTGGGACATACATAGCAGCTCCAACAGAGGGAGGTGTTGGGAGGCGGGAGCCGTCAGTGTATATGTGGAGGGAGTTGTGGTAGTGAGTGTGCAGGAGGTTGTTGAAAATTATCCTGCCCTGCACCGGACAGTGTGCCTTTGACCATTGTGTGTCTGTGTGCAGTGTCAAGGATATTAAGGAGGAGAGGGGAAACCAAGGGCCCAAAGGGGAAGTCTTCTCGAGAGTGAGAAAGGAGGGGGGGGTCACCCGGAGGGAGGCAAAGAAGGAGAGGGCTCTTTCTACAAATGGTGTGTGGGCTTGATATGGTAGGGGGCCAAGAAGTGGTGCCCTACTCTGTCGGAGGAGGAGGGAGTGGAGGGCGTGGCAGCTAGGTGAGGATGCAAGTTTGGTGTAGGTGCGGACAAGGAGGGTGGAGCGTCGGTGTGACAGTGACGATAGGGAGGATTCTGCCTGAAGGGCTGTGACTGGGGAGGACCTGAAAGCTCCCAGGGCTATACACATGGCTGTGTTTTGAATGACATCCAGTTTATGGAGAAGTGAAGGTGAGGCCGCCCCATAAGCCTCACATCCGTAGTGTAAGCGACTCCGGATATAGGCACAATAGAAACGAAGGAGGGTATGCCTGTCCGCACCCCACTTGACCCCTGCCAGGGACTTCATTAAGTTTAGTCTTTTAAGACATGAGGTCACCAGGTAGTGTATGTGACGGCTCCAGGTTAGACGGGGGCCGTCCACTACTATACCTAGAAACTTATGTTGGGTTTTGAAGGGAATGGGTGAACCTTTGATGGTGACCACAGGTATGTTGGATATTCGCCTTCTGGTGAAGCACAGAAGGCTAGACTTCTGGGCACTCACCGTTAGGCCCCAACGTGATGTCCAAGAGTCTATGGCATCAAGCCCACGTTGAAGGTTAAGTTGAGCCTCCTGGATAGTGGAAGCAGAGGAAAGGAGGGAAATGTCATCAGCATATAAGAGTGCATGTGTGCATGGAGAAGAGGGAAAGTCTGAAAGTAAGACATTGAAAAGGAGAGGACTGAGAGGAGAACCCTGTGGGACACCTCTGGTGACTGGGTAAGACCTAGAGTAGGAGTTACCTATCACCAGAGAGAAGGACCTGGAAGACAGGAAGGACTGAACCCAATTGAGTGGGGAACCATTGAGTCCCAGGCGGGAAAGTTTTTCAATAATGGCATTATGTGAAGAGGAGTCAAAAGCTCCTTTGAGATCAAGAAAAGCTACCAGAGTGAATTGCTTGTGGTTAAATCCTTCCTGAATGTGGTGCTCTAGCTGGAGCAGGGCATCCAGGGTGCCCCGGTGAGGACGGAAGCCAAACTTGTTAGGGGGAAGAAGGTGTTTGTGTTCCAACCACCATGTTAGTCTGTCATGCACTATGTGTTCTAATACCTTACTGAAGTTAGAGAGTAGACTGATGGGCCTGTAGGAGGAAGCCTCCGACGGGTCCTTGCCAGGTTTGAGAATAGGAATTGTGATGGCATGACGCCACACAGAAGGGAACGTGCCAGACTGCCAGCTGGCGTTGAACACGTTCAGGAGGAGGAAGATCAGAGGATCTGGGAGGCGGCGAAGAAACTCATTCGGGACATTGTCCGGCCTCGTCGCCTTCCCAGCAGACAGTGCTTGTAAAGCTGATGAAAGCTTCTGGGGAGTTATAGCTGTGCTAATTGTGTGGCCGTGTGAAGAAGGAGGTAACACAGGTGGAGGTATAGGGTCAGGGAAGCCGAGGACAGTGTGTATGTTGGAGGCAAGGCACTCGGCTTTTTGGACATTGTTGACAAGGAGGACACCGTTACTAGTTAACGGGAAGGTAAGAGGGGGCTGAGAGTGAACCATCTTTCTGAAGAAAGACCAAGCCTGGGAGACTGAGGAAGAAAAGGACAGGGAGGCACAAAAGGAGGCCCACGCAGAACGTTTCTCATCAAGAATAACACGCTTGCACTGGGCCTCTAAAAGTCTGAAGCGACTGCGAAGGGGAGGGATGGGATTCTTACGCCACATGTCAAAGGCATGTCGTTTGGCCTGAAGGGCTGCTGCACACCTTCCGGACCACCAGGGGACCCGGAAGGAGCGGGAGGGACGGGAAGTGACGAGGTGAAAGTGGTGGGACCCTACATCCACCAAGGTGTCTGTAAGGTATTGAATTTGACTTTGTGAAGGGAGGATGGTGGGAGGAGTTTTTGAATTAATCTCTTTTTGAAAAGAGCCCCAGTCTCCCTTTTTAAAGGACCAACGAGGTCTGCGTGATGAAGGGGGGGTGTTGGTATTGAAGGGAAGGAAATGACAACAGGAAGGTGGTCACTCCCCATGTAAGGGCCAGTTGTTATAGTGGTGAGGAGGAGAGGGCCATTCCCCAGGCAAAGGTCCAAGGTAGAGGGGTTCCCTGAAACTAGATTGGTCCTGGTAGGGAGGCCAGGTGGAGTAAGGAGAGAGAAAGTTGCACTGTCTGCCAGGAAGGTCGAGAGGGACAGACCCGAACGGTTTCTTCGGCTCCTGGGGAGGGCTGGTTCCCAGAAGTCGTGATGGGCGTTAAAATCACCCATTATTAAGGCTGGGGAGGAAAGCTGTGAAAACAAATGCTGGAACTCCTGAAGGGAGATATCCAAGCATGGGTTGTAAATTAAAAGGATCTGAAGAGGCCCTGAGTTAAAGGTAATAGTCACCCCCAGGTACTCTAGTCTGCCCCCGGGGTAGGGAGTGATAGTGAGGAGGCTAGAAGAGAGGGATTGGTGGACAAGCAGTAGCAGGCCGCCTCCTGCTCCGCCTGCCCCCCTGTCCACTCTGTAAGAAGAATAGTTGGGGAAGGAAGGGGAGAATGCGTCAGTGAGCCACGTCTCACAGACACCAACAACAAGAGGTGAATAGGAAGACAGCGTGGTTTTAAAGACTGGAAGTTTCCAGTACAGGGACCGGGCATTCCAGAGTATGAAGTGAGAGGGGAGAACAGAATTCACTGCGTGAGTGATGTGAAGAATGAGAATAGTCCTGGCAAGCACTGGAGGAGGCTTTCTTGAAGGCTGTAACCTGTTAGGAGAAGATTGATAAATTTAAGTGCAAGTGGTGCTAATCCCATAATGAAGGCAGATAAGGAGAGACCCGAAGCATGCTGGGCCTGTGAAGGTGCCGGAGGAGGCTCAAGGCATGCACTGCCCTGTGAGGGCAGGGGCTGCTGGGCTGCTGGCTGTGTGGCATGGGGCTGGAGTTCAGGCTGGGGAGGTGTGGGTTGAGGTGGGAGAGGAATGGGTTGAAGTAGGCGAGGAGCAGTATGAGGTAGGATAGGAGTGGGTTGGGGTAGAGGGTGGGGTGGTAGGGGTGTGGGGAGAAGGAATACCTCCTGTAAACGGGTATCCCTCCTAGGAGAGCTGGGGCAAGAGGGGGGTTTTGGCCGACGCCTGGGAGAGCGACGGCCCCTCAGGGATTTGGGTGTTTGAAGTGTGCATAGGTTAGTGGATGGGCGTTGAGGGGTGGAGCAGTCCTGGGCAGCCAAAGGAATTACTGTGACCTTAGGGCTAAGTGGCTTGGGAGGGGCTGGTTGTGGGGCAGGTGCAGGTGGGGGTGCCTGAGGAGGTGTTGTATTCTCCTCTGGTGAGGAAGTTGGTCTGAAGGACCCTGGGCGGATGTCCCTCAGCTTACGCTTAACCTCCATTATAGTGTGGTCAGACTCATGTTGGAGCTGCTGTAGTTGCAGTGCCTGAAGGTATGCCGGGCACTGCCTGTAGGTGGGGCGGTGGTTGCCATCACAGAAAAAGCATGTTTCGGGCCGGGTACAAACCTCGGCATCATGGTAACCACTGCACCTCCCACAGCGGTTTTTGCCGTTGCAGGAGGCGTTGCCATGGCCAAACAGAAGGCAGCGGGTGCACCTGAGGACAGGGAGGGTGTGGGGCCTAACACGGTACACTGCAGAGTTTAGGGCAATCCTATCAGGGAGGGCCCCTCTAAACTTAATACGAATGGCCATATTGGCCATCGTCTGCCCTTCCCTGACAAAAGCTGGGAGTCTAAAAACGTCTATGATTTGAGTTGGGGCATCGTCTAGTATGGTAAGGTTGGTGAGTATGTCCTGTGTGGCCATTTCGGGGGATACTGGGTATATCCTCCCAAACATGTAAGTGGGGTCATCGTCTGTCACAACCCAGCATTTAACAGACCACTCCCCCAGCGTGGTGACCGACTCAGGAGGTTGAGAGAGGTTTTCGAGGTTGGCTACCTCGAATTTTATGCCCCTGCCGCCACCAGTGATGGTTAGGGTCTTCTCAACATATTTTTTGCCAAATATGGAAGAGTAGATAGCCGTGGCCACTTTACCAGGGTGAATAAAGCACCTGTTCCCCTCAGCAGAGCGGATGATGATATATTTAGAAAAAGAGGGTAGCAGTGGTTGAGGTTGGCGTGGGGGCACAGCTCTAGCGTTAGGTGAGGGTGGCGAAGCAGCTACTTGGGCGAAGGAGTGATCATTGCATTTTGTGGACTTAGCTGTACGTTCGTTGGTCTCACCAGACGATGGAGAAAGAGAGCGAGTCCGTTTCAGGACCGTCGTGGTGGCGTCCATGTGGGCGGCAGCGTGGGCGGCGGCAGCTGCCGGTGGGTCACAGCCGTCGTCAGTCAGCATGAGTCCATTTGCCGTTCGTCGGCTGTCGATGCGGCGGGACTCGATACTGTAGTAAATCCTGCACTTGGGCACTTGTAGGCACCCACCGAACCGTAAATAAGGTTGGGGTGGCGTGTGTGGTTGCGGCTGAGAGAGGTAGGTCTGCACTCTACCGTGGTTCTAGCGCGTCCCTTTGAAATTCTCTTCTTCCTCTTCTTCTTCTGTCTCTATTGTTGGGAATCACTGGTCTACACCGACCGACAGTCTACAATGGGTGACTCCCAACCCAAGTCCAGTCACAATATAAACACTGTCAATTTCATTTTACTTCCAAAATCATATTGTGTTTTTGAAGAGTTATGTTAATGTGGGAAAAAATAGTAATTCCACGTATATAGCAATACAGTTCAGTTGAATTGTTTGATTATTATTCACATAACTTTAAGATAAGTATATGGCTATTGAATCAATAGCCATATTACCATTGATAAAGAGCTTTTGACATAGTCACTAAAAATCAGAAAGCAGTGGAAGTCTTCTACATTATACGAGTATACCCATATCCCTGTTCTCCAATGAAATAGTGATGTTAATATCTAAAAAGTACATACAGCATAGCTAGAGTTTTCTCTGACGTTGACTTTCTGTTAAATTGCCTAAGGCCCAATAGCAATGCCATTGATATTGGGCCTTAGGCAATTCAACAGAAAGTGAACGTCAGAGAAAACTCTAGATATGCTGTATGTACTTTTTAAATACTAACATCACTATTTCATTGGAGGACAGGGCTATGTGTATACTCGTATAATGTAGAATATTTCCACTGCTTTCTGTTTTTCAGTGACTATGACAAAAACCCTTTTATCAATGATAATGCACTAAATATATGCGATATATCCTCAAATTCAATGCCATGCCCCCACAATACCCATATGGATCCCACCCATATCCCACGTTTAGCCCACTTGGGCAGCCCACCTGAAACCCACATGAATCCCGTGGCCAAATTTATCTGGACCCCGTGTGGGCAGCCCACATGGGGCCCATAAAGTAGCCCACAAAGGACCCATATGGGTCCCATTATCCAGTGCTGGCAGGGAATTTCTTGACTATTCTTTTTTTCCCGGATTTTTTCATGAATCCCTATTATATAATTCCTCTCCAAGATCTTTCCTGCCCAGATACTGCACTTGTTTCCATACTACTGATCCTCTGGCCTCTCATTATCCCAGTATTCCTAGCCTTTCCATTGTTACAACTAATGAATTTTTCTTTCTAAAAAGTTTTTGCTCTCATAGAATTGTAATTGTAGTGTGGGGGGGGAAGAAATGTGCCAGGCAACAAAGGCCATATGGCACTATTGCTCTCATAGAAATTACCTCCATTGCTCACTCTCTATGTTCTTTCAAGTATGATATACCGTATTTTACGGCTTACAAGACGCACCTTTTTTCCTAAAAAATACCATGTAAAATACTTGTGCGTCTTCCAAGACGAATGTTGAAAAATAAAACCACCCTTGGACAATGAAAGATGTATAGTATATTTACTAACCACCAACTAGTATCGCCATACGGACAAGATCGGACGAGTGATGAATGTAAATAAACTCTTATGTCGGGGATTGTTGTGGTACCACAGCCTACGCGGCCCCAACAAATCCCCAAACACAACAACAACAACTGTTTCAGTGTGTGTGTATTTACCAACGGTAG
Organism: Cancer borealis; assembly: GCA_036785275.1. Taxonomy (NCBI): domain Eukaryota; kingdom Metazoa; phylum Arthropoda; class Malacostraca; order Decapoda; family Cancridae; genus Cancer; species Cancer borealis. The sequence continues at coordinate 36,995 of JAXIVD010002623.1, forward strand.
TTGTAATTACCTAGTTGTACATTTGTGGTGAGTGCTCCAGCAAACTTGTGGTGAGTGCTGAGACAGTAGATAGTTTAAGAAAAGGTTACATAAATTCATGGATATGGTGAAGCTGTTTTTGTGTGAGAATTACTTCTTCTTTTTTTCTCAAAATTTATCTCCAATATTAGAGTGCATCTTCCAAGATGCAGAGTCTTGTAAGCCGTAAAATACGGTACTACCTTACATCTTACGATCCCTTTTTCTTGGACACTTTTCTACTCATGCCAATTGCACTCGTGTTTTTACTGATGGCTCTAAATCACACATTTCTTCCCGTTAACTAGTAACGGTGTCCTCCTTGTCAACAACGTCCAAAAAGTCGAGTGCCTTGCCTCCAACATACACACTGTCCTCGGCTCCCCTGACCCTATACCTCCACCTGTGTTACCTCCTTCACACGGCCACACAATTAGCACAGCTATAACTCCCCAGGAGCTTTCATCAGCTTCCCCTTCCCCTTCGCAGTCGCTTCAGACTTTTAGAGGCCCAGTGCAAGCGTGTTATTCTTGATGAGAAACGTTCTGCGTGGGCCTCCTTTTGTGCCTCCCTGTCCTTTTCTTCCTCAGTCTCCCAGGCTTGGTCTTTCTTCAGAAAGATGGTTCACTCTCAGCCCCCTCTTACCTTCCCGTTAACTAGTAACGGTGTCCTCCTTGTCAACAATGTCCAAAAAGCCGAGTGCCTTGCCTCCAACATACACACTGTCCTCGGCTCCCCTGACCCTATACCTCCACCTGTGTTACCTCCTTCTTCACACGGCCACACAATTAGCACAGCTATAACTCCCCAGGAGCTTTCATCAGCTTTACAAGCACTGTCTGCTGGGAAGGCGACGGGGCCGGACAATGTCCCGAATGAGTTTCTTCGCCGCCTCCCAGATCCTCTGATCTTCCTCCTCCTGAACGTGTTCAACGCCAGCTGGCAGTCTGGCACGTTCCCTTCTGTGTGGCGTCATGCCATCACAATTCCTATTCTCAAACCTGGCAAGGACCCGTCGGAGGCTTCCTCCTACAGGCCCATCAGTCTACTCTCTAACTTCAGTAAGGTATTAGAACACATAGTGCATGACAGACTAACATGGTGGTTGGAACACAAACACCTTCTTCCCCCTAACATGTTTGGCTTCCGTCCTCACCGGGGCACCCTGGATGCCCTGCTCCAGCTAGAGCACCACATTCAGGAAGGATTTAATCACAAGCAATTCACTCTGGTAGCTTTTCTTGATCTCAAAGGAGCTTTTGACTCCTCTTCACATAATGCCATTATTGAAAAACTTTCCCGCCTGGGACTCAATGGTTCCCCACTCAATTGGGTTCAGTCCTTCCTGTCTTCCAGGTCCTTCTCTCTGGTGATAGGTAACTCCTACTCTAGGTCTTACCCAGTCACCAGAGGTGTCCCACAGGGTTCTCCTCTCAGTCCTCTCCTTTTCAATGTCTTACTTTCAGACTTTCCCTCTTCTCCATGCACACATGCACTCTTATATGCTGATGACATTTCCCTCCTTTCCTCTGCTTCCACTATCCAGGAGGCTCAACTTAACCTTCAACGTGGGCTTGATGCCATAGACTCTTGGACATCACGTTGGGGCCTAACGGTGAGTGCCCAGAAGTCTAGCCTTCTGTGCTTCCCCAGAAGGCGAATACCCAACATACCTGTGGTCACCATCAAAGGTTCACCCATTCCCTTCAAAACCCAACATAAGTTTCTAGGTATAGTAGTGGACGGCCCCCGTCTAACCTGGAGCCGTCACATACACTACCTGGTGACCTCATGTCTTAAAAGACTAAACTTAATGAAGTCCCTGGCAGGGGTCAAGTGGGGTGCGGACAGGCATACCCTCCTTCGTTTCTATTGTGCCTATATCCGGAGTCGCTTAGACTACGGATGTGAGGCTTATGGGGCGGCCTCACCTTCACTTCTCCATAAACTGGATGTCATTCAAAACACAGCCATGTGTATAGCCCTGGGAGCTTTCAGGTCCTCCCCAGTCACAGCCCTTCAGGCAGAATCCTCCCTATCGTCACTGTCACACCGACGGTCCACCCTCCTTGTCCGCACCTACACCAAACTTGCATCCTCACCTAGCTGCCACGCCCTCCACTCCCTCCTCCTCCGACAGAGTAGGGCACCACTTCTTGGCCCCCTACCATATCAAGCCCACACACCATTTGTAGAAAGAGCCCTCTCCTTCTTTGCCTCCCTCTGGGTGACCCCCCCCCCTCCTTTCTCACTCTCGAGAAGACTTCCCCTTTGGGCCCTTGGTTTCCCCTCTCCTCCTTAATATCCTTGACACCGCACACAGACACACAATGGTCAAAGGCACACTGTCCGGTACAGGGCAGGATAATTTTCAACAACCTCCTGCACACTCACTACCACAACTTCCTCCACATATACACTGACGGCTCCCGCCTCCCAACACCTCCCTCTGTTGGAGCTGCCATGTATGTCCCAGTACATTCCACTGCCACTGCCTGGAGGCTTCCGGCCTCTGCCTCTATTCTGACGGCAGAACTCTTTGCCATCAGAGAGGGCCTCAGGTTTGCCACCACACTCACCTCCCCTTGCTCAGTCACTCTCTTCTCAGACTCCCTCTCAGCCCTCCAACTCATCCGGCGCCACCGCCCCAAAACACACCACTCCCTCTGCTTCACCATTCACCACTTTCTTCTCCAACTGTCCTCTTCTGGCTTCTCCATCCACCTTCAGTGGGTCCCCTCACACGTCGGCATCATGGGTAATACAGTGGCCGATAGAGCGGCAGCGGAAGCACACTCCCACCCCTTCCCCATACACCTCCCCACTGACCAGACTGACTCACTGACTAACCTCCACACAGCCTGTAGACTACACTGGGACACAGACCTGACTAACGCCCTACAGTACACCTCACTTGGACGCATTAGACAAGACACACGACACCACTGGTGGACCTACTCCCCCAGCCGTGCCCTTGACACTGCCGTCACCAGACTCAGAATTGGACACAGCCGCCTGAACTCCCACCTACGCAAGCTGGGCATGACTGATGATCCCCACTGCCCTTGGTGCCCTACACAACCAGACACCCCAGAACACCTCCTACTTCACTGTCCTCGTCACCACTCCCACCGCATGGCACTCCTTCACTCACTGTCGTCTCTCCACATCCGCAGACCAACAATAACAGACATCTTAGATGGCTCTCAAGACCCTGGCCTGGCCTTCAAAGTACTCAAACACACCAGGACCTTCCTCCAAAGGACAGGTCAACTCAACAGGATCTAATCCACTCATTCATCTGCAACCTGCACTTTTGGGGCACTAGAGGCTGTGGCACCACAGCCTGCACGGCCCCATCAAATTCCCAAGAAGAAGAAAGATCGGACGAGTGATGAATATAAATAAACTCTTATGTTGGGGATTGTTGTGGTACCACAGCCTACGCGGCCCCAAGAAATCCCCAACCACAACAACAACAATTGTTTCAGTGTGTGTGTATTTACCAACGGTAGTTGTAATTACCTAGTTGTACATTTGTGGTGAGTGCTCCAGCAAACTTGTGGTGAGTGCTGAGACAGTAGATAGTTTAAGAAAAGGTTATATAAATTCATGGATATGGTGAAGCTGTTTTTGTGTGAGAATTACTTCTTTTTTTTCTCAAAATTTATCTCCAATATTAGGGTGCGTCTTCCAAGATGCAGAGTCTTGTAAGCCGTAAAATACGGTACTACCTTACATCTTACGATCCCTTTTTCTTGGACACTTTTCTACTCATGCCAATTGCACTCGTGTTTTTACTGATGGCTCTAAATCACACATTTCTGTTCTTGCCATTCTTTGACAAACCCACGTCCTCTATTTGATCTACCCTTTATTTATTTATTTATTTTATTACCCTTGGCGCCAGTAGGTTTCAGACCTTAGATGGTTGGCCTGCGCCCGTTAGTAGCACGGGTTAGATTTTTTAAGTGACGCCTTGTTTCTTCTTATTGATAGGCTTATGCTGCCAGTGGAAGCTCCTCACGCATATAATGTTGCAGTCCCGGCGAGGATGGTGCTATGGCAGCATGTGGGTGTTCTTAGGCCACTCGGCAGCAGTAACGAAGAAAAGTGGCCAGCCCGTGCCGAGGCTCGAACACGGGATCCTGAGCTGGTATGCCTGACCGCTAGCCACTAGACCACCGCCTCCCGCCTCACTATAACTAACCATTCTTTCCATCTGCATATTTTGCTTTGACATTATCTCTTTGCTTTGCCATCTGCCTTTTAGCTTAACATAGCGCCATATGATCTTTGATGTGTGGCGCTTACTTTATTCCCACATTCTGTATTTTCATTACTTATAACATATTCATGTCATCTCATTTGAGTGTGTTCAGTACTGTTTGAGCATCATCCAACATGTATCTAAAATTTTACTGGTTAAATAAAATCTTATAACCCATTTTTTTTAATAAGCTGTAACTCTGCTAACAAATGTGACAATTGCATAAAATTGTAGATCTTCAGTATTGAAGATGGAAATAAAAACCCTTAACTTTGATTATATAACCATATTGAAAGTAACACATAATTTTTTTTCATATTGCTTCCATATTTAACTTTTTTTTTCTTCCAATATCAACTATATAGGGTTCCTAGTCTTACACAGTATAAGCAAGAAATCCCAATACCAACCGTAAAAACTACGTGTGCCCCACCAAGAAAGAATTGAATAAAATCCAGAGTAATATTGTGCTGGTATGTTTATATTTACAAATTAACAGTAATCCTTAACACAAAAAATTTCAGATTGAATGGAGATTGTTTTAGTCTTAATTCATAAAAATAGAATGGTCATACATTATCACAAAATATATATGATACAAAATATGGAATGATTTCCATGTCTACATGTCTTTCCATGAATAATAAAATTAACTATTTTACATGTGTGTGTGTGCGTGAGTGTATACAATGCAAACACACATGCTGAGAAAGTTTACAAGGAGAGCATAGTGAGAACAATGTCATAAAAGAAGGAAGCACTCACTGTCTTGCCTCACTACCTCTCCCTTGTGGGCGCCTCATTAACAAACATATAGGGAGAACATTCCAATTTCCATCCCAGCAATTTCTCCAAGGTTTGGACACGATGGATGCCCACCAACTCTTGTATCATGGTTTAAGCCTCATCACCACCATACTGATCTCCTGTCATAACATTTTATCATGATGTATAAAACGAAAATGAGTGAAAATAACATCCATTTGTGAACTGATTATCATACATACAATATAACAAAAGCATATATTGACCGTAGCCATGTAAAATATGAATGCACCAAAGCCTCGTTATATGTGGCTTCAGAAAATGTAAATTAAGTTATGGAACAAACATATTTTTACCAATTCTCAATTACATGCATCCTAAATTCACAGTTGCTTATGTGCTGGCCAACTAGTATTGTGTGAGAGGAGACATACCAGTCTTCTAGTTATATTGGCAATATGTAGACATGTCATCTTGCACTTTCCACTTTTGAATTTGTGCTTGAAATAATTAACATGCCTCCTAGGCATCTATGTCAAGTCCTAGGCGATATGCCAGATGGCAGAGAACTATTTTAACATTCGAAACAAATACAGTAAACCCTCTATAAATCGGATCAATTAGGGGGGGGGGGTGGAACCCCTTGTCGATATATCCGATATATCCGATTTATCCTGCTACACGCGCAAAATAACTAAAACACTTTTTAGCATCAAGACTTATTAGATAATAATTGTAATTTTAAACTTACCTGTATTTATTTATGTTACTTATATGCTCTGTCATCAAATATAACTTCTGGAACCTCGGGTGTAGTGACGGGAATTGTGTGCGTGTGTATTTAAAAGCTGAAAGAGCCGTTTGGGAGCCGAAAGAGCCGGCTCTATTGAGTGAACGAAAACGAAAGAATCGGCTTCCTGAAAAGAGCCGGAATTCCTATCACTAAAACTGACCAAGGAGCAACGTGCATCAGCGTGGATGGCTGGTTTGGCGGGAAACTATACCGGATGCCCGCCGCATATATCGCCGCCGTCCGATTTAGAAAAAAAAAAATTTGGTGGCTGTATAGTCCGATATATCCGATATCCGATTTATACATATCCGAGCGAGGTGGAGGGTAGAGGTATCTCAATCTTCAGTTATGGCAGCGTTTCTTAACCTTTTTCCGACCTCAGTACCTCTTTAGTGAGGTGTAGGCAGTCCAGCACCCCCTAACTAGTAATACTGGTCTTACCATTATTACTGGAACATGAAATTAATGCGTAACTCGAAAATACAGTACTGTACTGCAGCACTGCTACTATGCATTTACTGTCTGAAGCAGCGCTGTCTTACCATCTCACGTCAGACATCAGCGCACAAGTACTAAATGTGTACCACAAATCTTTGTGACGCAAACTTTCTACGAAAGTGTGGAGGTTTCGTATAAATTCAGTACTTTTCGTCACCATGCTAAAATGAGTTAACACAGTTGAAAACCAGGTTAAAGTTTATGAATATATATATATATATATATATATATATATATATATATATATATATATATATATATATATATATATATATATATATATACACAGTAAGAACGGTTATCTCGCGTAATATAGTCTCGCGAAATTAGCATCTCGCGTCTATTTCAAAATTTCCGCCTTCTGCCATCTAGCAGTGCCAAAAGAACATCTCGCGCATGCGGATAGGTCAGCGCGCCAGTTGAATGGTTGGTTTGGGTCGGTTGTGTCATGGCAGGAGCTAGATCAACAACAATATTGCTATTTTGTTGTGCTATGGAGCATATTTACTTTCGGTGTTCTAGTGAAAACGTTCTAGTGGAAGTACAATACACTGTAATAACAAGGAATATGAGTTCTATGAGTGGTAGTGGTGGAAATCGTGGTGGACGAGTGAAGGGTGATTATCGCAAGGGGATGAAGCTCAGGAAATATACACTCCAGGAAAAGAAAGAAATGGTTACACGCAGTGCTGGTGGTGGTGATGGTGGTGATGCGCAAACGGTAGAGGAAAGAGCGAGTAACCAGTCGCCACCACTCCCCACCACTGCCAGGCTACTCAAGCCAGTCACAGACTCTCATAAAGTAAGTAGAATAATATTTGAACCTTTACTAATAGTCAGAAATCGTTCAATCTTGTTTATTATCATACAGATTATGCATAACCTTGTATGTGTGAATTTTCGGCAAAATATTTTGTATTCCTGGAGGGTTAATGGGAGTTATAAGAAGCTTATGTGCCATACCTAAGAACCAATTATACTATTTACATGTATTTCAATATCGTTCATCTCGCGGCCGATAGTCCAGTACCAATTATGCGCGAGATGACCGTTCTTACTGTATATATATATATATATATATATATATATATATATATATATATATATATATATATATATATATATATATGTATATATATATATATATATATATATATATATATATATATATATATATATATATATATATATATATAACAATACATTTGTCAAAAAAGTATCTCTTCAGTACTGGTCACCCCGTGCTAGGAATACTGATATTTTACCGTCATGTATTTAGCATTTCCCAGCACCCCCTAACATCGATTTCAGCACCCCTGGGGGTGCTAGCACCCCAAATGAAAGAAACGCTGAGTTATGGTGTCACCATCCATTCCACACTATCCATAATCATCTTTCATGTTTTCTTTGACAATGACCCTTATATTTCCTTAAACTGGTGAATATAATACAAATGTTGCCACATGATACTGCTTTTGTGTCATATTGGTATGAAAATGTGCATAAATAATAGGGGGAAGTCCTCCAAAACAGTCCTATTTTGACCATTTAAATAATTATTTACACGTATTTTCACAATTATGTTTCGACTTATGGAATGCATCCCTCACATATAGTGAGGCTCTGATGTATTTTGAATAATCATGTTTTGATAGTCTAATGCCAAAGTACCTCCATGATTATACATTTTTTTCTCTCTTTTGAGACTATAAATATTTTTGCATTTGTCAGCTTCATTTACCAAAAACATATAATAATACCTAGGTATCATGTATTCCATAAACAGCATTATGACTTTTCAACTTGGAATGATAATTAATTACTTTGACAACATGACAATAAGCATAGAAAGAAACGTGATTCATTGGAATCTCCACACCATGTTGCTTAAGAGATCAGCAAGATGGCATCCATCCTAATATGGACTTGCAGGCAATAATCAGGCTTCATAATTTGTCATACGGTTTCTAACTTAGGAATAAACAAAGTTTATTTTAAGGAATGTATGTAACTAAATTTGAGGACTGCTCCTCTTAGAAGAAGCTAAATTTAAGATTTAGGTAGGAATGTGAATTATCTTCCTTTTACAATAATAGTGGGAGTGATCAGTGATGCTAGAGGCTAAACATTTCAAGAAGCCTAAATTAATTATCACACAGACACACACACACACACACACACACACACACACACACACACACTGATTAATGCAAGAAATATTAATGATTTCAAAAGCAAACTGGATAATAATAGATTTGGAGACGGAACAGCTCTTTTCCTGATGTTACAACTAGGTAAATACATACACACACATGGAAGACTTTTTGAGCAATAGAGAAATGAGAACAGTAATAAAAGATCAGAAGTTAGAATGGTGCATTGTCAAAAGTGGAGTTCCTCAAGGATCAGTATTGGCCCCAGTGATGCTCTTTGTTTATGTAATCGATATGACAGAGGGAGCGAATAGTTATATGAGTATATTTGCAGATGATGCCAAATTACTATGAAAAATAAAAAATACAGAAGACAGTGAGCATTGACATATGGATTCACATATGGAGTAAGCTTTGGGAAATGGAGTTTAATGCCAAAAAGTGTAGTGCTGGAAATAGGCTGTAGTAGAATGAGACAGAGGAAAGTATTCGCTGGTAAATGAATGGATAAACAAAACAAAAGGTTGATAAAAATTTGGGAGTATGGATTATAGATAATTTGTCACCAGAGAAACATTAATAGAATCACAGGAGATGCATATCAACTGCTGAGATATATAAGAATGACTTTCAAATATCTGGATGGAAAGATGATTAACAAATTGATAACATCACTGAATAGACCAAAGTAAAAAATATGCGGCAGTGATTATTTGGTCACCACATAAAAAGAAGGATATAAAGAAGATTGAGAGAATACAAAGAGCAGCTACAAAACTGTCACCAAGACTGAGAGATTTACCGTATGAAGATAGAATTTTTGGACTGAAACTCCCAAGTTTTAAGAAAAAAAAGAAAAAGGGAGACTTTATAGCAGTGCATAAAGCCTAAAAAAAAGTCTGGAAAAATTGAGAGATCTGTTTGTGTGGGACAACAAAAATACAAGAGGACATTAGGAAAAAATTAAAAGATTAAAAAAAAAATACATCTATCCATATGGAAGCATAAAAGCCTGGAATATATCTGATGCATAGGTGATTAATATAAAAAATATTAATGATTTCAAAAACAAACTCGTTGAAATTAGATTTCGAGACGGGACAGTAAGAGCATAGCTCTTTTCCTGTATGTTACTAGTTAAATACACACACACACACACACACACACACTAGAGTAGACGCACGTGTGTTGGAGTGCTCCGCGAATTTTGCTGAATTCTGCAGAGAGGACGTGCTAAAGCCTAGATATGTATATTGCAGGGGGAGAGTGGGGTTTCTAGAGTCCTGTCTCCAAAAAATCAGTACGTAAATGTGTGTATTTAAACTTAAATATGGGAAAAAAGAGGGTGGACGTGCCTTCCTCAAATGTAAACAAACCATCGGTAGTCAGTGGCAGTGTTAGAGAGAAAGTGTTATCATACGAGTCTCCTATACCAGCAGATAGAAAGATGGATTCAGGTGATGAAGGGGAGTTTTCTGGATTTGAAGATGAGAAAGATGACAGTGAGAGGTTGAGGAGTGTTGAAAGGGAATTACGGTTAATGAAAGGTATTTTGGATGGAGTGTTGCAGAGACAAGACCAACTCAGTAAAGAAAACGGGGATTTGAAGAGGTGTGAAGAATGTGAGACTTGTGGATGGATTAAGGAATGAAAATGAGGCTTTGAAGGTCAAATGTAATGAGTATAAGGGCGCCATTCAGGACATGAAGAACAAGATGGAGGTGGGTGCTGGAGGGATGGAAGGGAGAGTTAACGAGGCTAAGTTTGAAGAGCTGAAAAATGCTTGGAAGCAGGAAAAAGAGATCGAAAAAGTAACTTTTAAGGAAGTGATAGAAAAACAGATTCAAGAGAGGACCAAGGACACAGTGATACAAGTCATAAAGGAGAAGGAAGGATTAGTTAGGGACACGGTCGAGAAGAAAAAGTCTATGGTCATTTTTGGACTACAATAAAAGAAAAACCCAGTCAAGATGGCGAGAGAGATGGTGAGAGATATTGTAACATTGGTTCAAGATGAAGAGCAAGGTCTGGAACGAGAAATAGAAGAAGTGTTTAGACTTGGTAAATATAAGGAGGGAGGAAAGAGACCATTAAAAGTAAGAATGAGATCACAAGTGGCGACAGAAGGGATCTTGGCAAGAACAGGGAAATTAGCTGAGAGAGAAGAGTACAAGAACGTCTGGATAAAACGTGACATGAATGTGGAAGAGAGAGAAAGAGAGAAGGACTTGAGGAGAGAAGCCAAGGAAAAAAACGACCAGAGGACAGGGAACGAGAAAGAGGAATTTTACTGGAGGGTGATGGACATGAAACTACGGAAATGGTACATGAGGGGGAGAGAGAGGGAGGTGGTGGGAGCACAAGAGGAGGGAGAACAACAGTAGTAGAAGGAAGAAAAATTAATGTGGAAAATGGGGCGTTGAAAGTGATGTATACAAACATTGATGGTTTACTCTCGGGAGTGCTGGAATTGAAAGATTACCTAGAAGTTAATAGACCTGAAGTGGTATGCTTAGCAGAAACGAAACTCAAGCAAGAAGTTCAACTGAACTTTAAAAATGAGGGTTACAATATCTGGAGGAGGGACAGAAAAGACAAAGAAGGTGGGGGAGTGCTAATTATGGTTAAAAAAGACATATGTAGAGGATGTGCAATATGGGAAGGACATGGCTGAGGTGATAAGCGTTGTGATTAAAAATAGTAAAGGGGAGAAGAGGAGAGTCATATTAACGTATGTACCACCCAAAACGAATGCATGGAGGCAAGAGGAGCATAGAAGGATGGAAGAGGAAGTTTGGCAGTGCTTGGACGATATGATAAGGAGAAATAAAAAAGTACTATTAGTGGGGGACTTTAATTGCAAGGGGGTAAACTGGGAGGAAATGGAAGTGAAAGGAGGTGAAGGGGTGTGGAGTGAGAAATTGTTGCAACTGGCACTGGTAAATACGATGGAACAATGGGTGGACGAAGCCACAAGGTATAGATGAGAAGAAGAACCATCAGTGCTTGATCTGGTGTTTACGAAGAGACCTGAAGTCAAATCGATTATTGAATATACAAGTCCGATTGGAAAGAGTGATCATGTGGTACTGGAAGTGGAAATGCAGGACATGAAGGCGATGAAATGGAAGGAAGATCATAAAAATGCGAGAGCAAATTTTGAAGTTAAGGAAGATTTTTGGGAATATAGACTTGAAGAATGTGATGAAAGACTTGACAGTACAGGAGAAGTATGAAAGTATGTACCTGTGTACAGGGTGAGAGAAAGTAAATATAGTTGGTTTAATGGAAGATGTGTGGAAGCTAAGAAAAAGAAGGACAAAGCATGGAAGAAGTGGATGAAGAACCGAAACCATATCAACAGAGAGCAGTATAGAAATGAAAGAAACGAATATGTTAGAATAAGGAGAGAGGAAGAGAGAATTTTTGAAAGGGATATAGTACATAAGTATGAGAAAGAACCTAAGTTGTTTTACAGATACATTAATGGAAAGATGAAGAGCAGGGAGACCATTGATAAACTGGAGAGAGAAGGTCGGATTTATGAAACAGCAAAAGAGACGAGTGAACTTATGAACGAGTTTTAAATCTGTGTTTAATGTGGAAGAGAAATTTATAGAATTGATTGCAGAAGAGAGGCAGGAGGGACTGCAGGAGGTAAGAGTGGAAAAACAGGAAATTGGAAAACTATTGGAAAAGTTGGATGTGAGAAAAGCAATGGGACTGGATGGAGTATCGGGCTGGACTTTAAGAGAATGTAGGGAGCAATTGGTGGAACCAATCTGGGATGTGATTAGCAGCTCCTTGAAGGAAGGAAAAGTACCAAGAGAATGGAAACTAGCTAATATTGTCCCGATTTATAAAGGAGGGAAAAAGACGGAGCCGCTGAATTATAGACCTGTGTCGTTGACTAGTGTTGTGGGCAAATTGTGTGAAACGGTTATCAAGGAAAGATGGGTAAGCTATTTGGAGGAGAATAAGGTGATAAATGAGAGCCAATTCGGATTTAGAAAAGGTAGATCTTGTGTGACGAACTTGCTAAGTTTTTATACGAGAGTGATCGATGAAGTGCAAGACAGGGAAGGCTGGGTGGATACAGTGTACTTGGACATCAGGAAAGCATTTGACAGAGTCCCACACAAAAGACTGTTGTGGAAGATGAACCATATGGGAGGAGTGAAGGGAGTAGTGCTTGATTGGATGACAGATTATCTAAAGGATAGAGAAATGAGAACTGTGATTAGAGACACAAATTCAGAGTGGAGTGTAGTAACAAGCGGAGTACCACAGGAATCAGTGCTGGCACCCATCATGTTCCAGATATATGTTAATGATATGCAGGAAGGCTTGAGTAGCTATATAAACCTGTTTGCAGATGATGCAAAGCTGATGAGGGTAGTAAAGAGTAAGGAAGATTGTAAGGAGTTGCAGACATGTGGATAAGATTCATGAATGGAGCCTGAGGTGGAAATTGGAATTCAATGCTAAAAAGTGTCATGTGTTGGAGATGGAGAAGAGTAAAAGAAGACCCACATGGGATTACAAATTGGGGGACTATTTAATAACAAAAAGTAAAGAAGAAAAGGATCTGGGAGTGATTATTCAAGACATCCTGTCCCCGGAAAGGCATATAAATGGGATATTTGGCTCAACGTATGGGTTGCTAACAAATATTAGGGTGGCGTTTCACTATCTAGATACAAGTATGATGAAGAAAATTATAACCACCATGATACGGCCCAAGTTGGAATATGCAGCAGTGGTGTGGTCACCACATATGAAGAAAGATATAAGGAAGTTGGAAAGGATTCAGAGAACAGCTACAAAGATGGTGCCGGAATTGAAAGATCTAACCTATGAAGAGAGATTGAGAGAAATGAGTTTGCCAACATTGCAGGAGAGAAGAGAAAGAGGAGATATGATTACGATGTACAAAATGGTAAATCACATAGAGAAGATTGACAGACAGGATTTGGTGACGGTAACTGGAGCTGTGGACAGAAGAACGAGAGGGCATTCTAAGAAGATTGTGAAGAGTCAGTGTTTGAGGAATATCAGGAAGTACAGTTTTCCTCATAGAACGGTGGATACGTGGAATGGCTTAAGTGAAGAAGTTGTCACAGCAACCAGTGTGCATACATTTAAGGAAAAGTTGGATAAATATAGTTATGGAGACAGGACATAATGAGCCTTGCTCGAACCCTGTAAATTACAACTAGGTAAATACACACACACACACGTAAATGAAATGACAGAAGGAGTAAGCAGTTACACAAGTCTCTTTGAAGATGATGCAAAAGTACTAAGAAAAAAAAAAAACACGAATTGCGAGGAGCTACAGGAGGATATATACAAGATACATGAATGGAGCATGACATGGGAAATGGAATTCAATGCAAAAAAAATGCCATGTATTGGAAATGGGAAAGAATGCAACGAGACCCTCATGGACGTATAAGTTAGGGGAAAATATTATATTAGTAGCAAAAGAAGAGAAAGATATGAGAGTGGTAATGCAGTACAACTTATCACCAGAGAAACATATAGATAGAACATTTGGTGACACTTTCAGGATGCTAAGAAATATATGGATGGCTTTTAATTTCCTAGGTATAAAGGTATGATGAGAAAAATTATAACAATAATGATCAGATCAAAACAGTAATATGGTCCCCGCACAAGAAAAAGCATGTGTTGAAATAAGAAAGAATACAGAGAATTGCAACTAAGATGGTGCCAGAATTGAAAGACCTAATATATGAGGAAAGATTAAAAGAAATGCATCTAACAACACTAAAAGAAAGAAGAGAAAGAGGAGACTAATTACTTTGTATAAATTGATGAACCACTTGGAGGAAACAGATAGAAAAAATCTAATATTCAGAAGAAAAGGAGAGGCTAGACATTTGAGGGGACACAAGAAAAAATTGCAAGAAGGAATTTGCTTGAATGATACAAGAAAGTAGTTTTCCCCAAAGAAGTATAGATACTTTGAATTGACTGAAGGAAGAGGTGATAATAGCAATGAATATACATCAACTGAAAGAAAAAACTGGACAAATGTATATACGGAGACAGGACCATATGAATGTAGCTCAGGCCTTGTATACTACAACTATACTATAACTAGGTAATTACACACAATTTAAGAAGGGAAGTGAAAAGTGGAGTACCACAGGGATCAATTTTGACACCGATAATGTTTACAGTACATGTAAATGACATGACAGGAGTAAACAGTTACATAATTCTGTTTGCAGATGATGCAAAATTATTAAGTTGAATAAAAACCACAAGGATTGCGAAGAGCTGTAGAATTATATAACAAGATATATTAGTCGGAAATATAATTTTATGCAAAAAAATGCCATGTATTGGAAATGGGGAAGAGTGAAAAAAGACCCATATGGACATATAAGTTCAGAGGAAAATAAAAAAAAAAAAAAATTTTTTTGTGAGTGGTAATACAGAATAATTCTTCACCAGAGAAGCACATATATAAAATATTTGGTAATGCTAAGAAATATATGGATGGCTTTTCACTTCCTAGATGAAGATACGATAAGAAAAATTATAACTTCGATGATTAGACCAAAATTGGAATATGCAGAAGTAATATGGTTTCCTCACAAGAAAAAGCATGTGTTGAAATTAGAAAGAATAGAGAGATTAGCAACTAATATGGTGCCATAATTGAAAGATCTAACATGCGAAGGAAGATTAAAAGAAATGCAACTTACTACACTTGAAGAGAAAAGAGAAATAGGAGACTTAATTACAATATATAAATAGATGAACAACCTGGAGGAAATAGTAAAAGATCTAATATTGAGAAGAATAGGAGAGGCTGTATATTTATGGGGACACAAGAAAAAGTTTCAAAAAGGAATTGGGTTGAATGACACAAAAAGCTACAGCTTTCCCCAAAGAATTATAGAAACTTGGAATGGACTGAAAGAAGAGATAATGGAAAGGAATGTACAACTAAAGGAACGAGTGGTCAAATATA
>JAXIVD010002624.1:17500-22500 GCA_036785275.1 Cancer borealis
TCCCCAGCCCCAGTCCAATGGATCGAGGTCATCCTCCATCCCCATCCAAACCATGACCTGGCAGTGCACTCAGATACGATGAAACTTGGTGGCAGATTCCGTTGGGGGAAGACGTTCAGGTGTAACGAAATACTTAGCAGCAGCGACCTTCTTTGTGAATATCTTGCAACGCATGGCTGCCAAAGAACTTGTGCTCTCCCCACCAAAAATAACGGCCATCGCTTGGCTGCCAAGTTTCTGTATTTCAGCGCGGCTCACGCCTCTCGAAGTGAATGTATCTGCACACAACTGGAGGACTTGATCAGGTGTTCCTTCACATGCCAGTACCAGTACCAGAGGCTTGTCGGCCTTCCTCAATATCTTGTTGTTCTCAATGAGGGATGATGGTTATGGTCTGAGCTCAAACCTCATCACGTCCTCAAATGACAAATCACCTGTCTGGAAAACCAAGAGGAATCGCTGGAACAGCACACTAGAGTCGATGGTTCTGTGAGGAACAGCCTGGAGATCAGTAAAATTTCCCAGGGTCTTTGCTTTTTCCGTTCTGTTGATGGAGAAGAAAAACGCGGGTTGTCCAATCATTCTCCCGATGGTTTTGTTCCCATCAGCTTCATATTCATGCACGTTGATGTCTTCGTTTGCCACGATACCATTTATGATATTTCTTAATGTAGAATCAGAGGAGAAAGGTGAAAATACATTCAGCTTTCTTTATTATATTTGTTTGATTATAGTTTTTTTTGCCATCGCACAGTTACAAGGCTGCAGCTGATGAATATAAATTGTGTTTAGAGCTCAAGACTTAACAATACTATTCACTTCTTGCCTCATAAGTTCGAGTTTATATTTTCAAACAAAAAAGTATGATTCCCTGCATTCATTGGGTGTTGATAAGAGGAGGTCGGTGGTGTTCGTGGCAGCATAAGCAGACGTTCAAAACTGTGGCATAAAAAAAGTGACGTCACTACATGATTAATATATTACAACACACATAGGAAAGTTGCAACATTTTAAGTTACGATTGAAATTAATTACTGTTCTTAAACTTAACAATCATAGTGTGATACATTTTTGGAAATGAATTGTGATTTTAACTTTAGTGACGTTCCCCAGGTCCCGCCTAAACTGGTGAGTTCTCTCCCCGCACGCCGCCCTCAGCACGCCCCTGGCTTGGCTCTTAACCTGCCCGCCACCAAGGTAAGCTTAATGCTAGATTGTTTTTTTTTCTTCATAATGTGAATGGATTTCTTTGTGGTAAAATCAGGTTGATATTGAGGATGAGCTATCCGCTTTTTTTGGATTCCTTTCCTATCCAACAGGAGGTTGGACCAAGGTTAACAAAACTAAAGATACAAATAAGTAGTACTGTGTCATGCGAATGAATACTCTTCATATGCCTGAGACAGTCTCTTAACAAGGAACATTGATATAAATGAAAGCCTCTCCTCTATTAGTAATTATTTGCATTGTATTTTTCATGGGAAATTATGTCCAACTTGTATAGTGCTTCATGATCCATCTTTACGGAAACTACGTATGTACGCACGTACGCACGCATACAGAAAGACTGAGGTGTTCTGGTACGGCAGGTACAGGTGGCGGGGGGCAGCGTGAGGGCGGAGTGCAGGATCAGTTTAGGGCCCCACGCGCGGCCTCACAGCGCCTTCATCACCCTCATGGTCAATGACGCCTCACACATCCGACCTGGCTCTTATCTCTCAGCTGCAGGTAAGTGTAAGCTCCCACAAGGATAGAAACACTGTCCCTGTTTTAAGTTCACGTATTTCAACATCTTAATTGAGTTACCAGTTATCCTTTTCCTGCAGGTCCGTCGGCGGTGTGTGGGTCTGGCTGGGCCTGTGTGTTGCTTCTGAGCTGCGTCGTTGTCTTGGACGCTGCTTTGCGGAGGTATCGTTCCATATGACATCCCAATCGCCGCCATAACCAGTGTCCCTAGAGTTTATCCAGCTCAAACTTGCACCTGGGTCAATTTTGTAACAGGAAAACTGATCCACTGTAGATAAAAAAAAAAACATTTGCTTGGCAAGGTCTAAATTTTTCCCAATGGTGTTGTACAGATGCAGGTATAGAATTGTTACAACTTACTGACATGCAATGATATACTATTCCAAGGACTGTTCATTGATTGACAAAGCAACAACAAAGCTGCAAACAATAATCAAATGCAAAATTATCATCAGATAATAACACGAGATGTGCTCAATGCCCGTTGGATGATGGGTGATGGGTGACGGGTGATGGGTGACGGGTGATGATTGATTGGTGATGGGTGATGGGTGATGATTGATGGATGATGGGTGATGGGTGACGGGTGATTGGTGACGGGTGATGATTGATTGGTGATGGGTGATGGGTGACGGGTGACGGGTGATGATTGATGGGTGATGGGTGATGATTGATGGATGATGGGTGATGGATGACGGGTGATGGGTGACGGGTGATGATTGATTGGTGATGGGTGATGATTGATGGGTGATGGGTGATGGGTGATGGGTGACGGGTGATGATTGATTGGTGATGGGTGATGGGTGATGATTGATGGATGATGGGTGATGGGTGATGGGTGATTGGTGATGGGTGATGGGTGATGATTGATTGATGATGGGTGATGGGTGATGATTGAATGATGATGGGTGATGGGTGATGATTGATAGGTGATGGGTGATGGGTGATGATTGATGGGTGATGGGTGACGGGTGATGATTGATTGGTGATGGGTGATGGGTGATGATTGATGGATGATGGGTGATGGGTGATTGGTGATGGGTGATGGGTGATGATTGATTGGTGATGGGTGATGGGTGATGATTGATTTATGATAGGTGATGGGTGATGATTGATGGGTGATGGGTGATGGTTGATGGGTGATGGGTGATGGGTAATGGGTGATGGGTGATGGGTGATGGGTGATGGGTAATGGGTGATGGGTGATGGGTAATGGGTGATGGGTAATGGGTGATGGGTGATGGGTGATGGGTGATGGATGGTGATAGGCCAACAATCTGGGATGTTTGGGTTACTAAGATGGACGTTTCTGCCACAATACATGATTTTGGTTTTTTAATGTCTTGAATGAATATTGTGCTTTCACGTGCTGTTGTATACTTACTTATTTAATTAGATTAACTTTGATAAGAATGGATGTGTAGTCGATTTATTTGTTACTGGATATTCTAAGCTTCGGGACAGAGGAGAGAAGCTTCGGTGTGTTCTCGTTTTATTTGTATGACAGAAGGGTTGGTTGTGGGCAACAAGATGCAAGTTGATGAATGAGGTGAGAAGTGGAGTAGGTAGTGTGTTTTCAGCTGCTAGACAACCATGTCAGCCGAGCTGGAAGTCATCACATCCATGTGAGGTGATCGGAAAATGTCTGGATGGCTTCATGTAGTATATTAAGAAACTTGTTGCCAAGTCATTGGATGAAATCGTTTGGCGGTGTGTCAACGGTAGTTATCCTGGTCATTACATGGCGTGCCGCCCACCACCATCCCCGAGTATATAGGGTCACCACCTCATGAATGTTCTCATACTATTATGTATTTACAAATAAAGGTAACATTTTTTGGAAGTACTCGCACCTACGCATTAATTTTGTCGCACAAGATTCCATAATAGTTCTCAAAACTGAAATCTGAAAACAAAACGGACACTAGAAACGAGAAGCAAGCATAAAGAAAAAAAAAAACAGCATTATGGAAGATTGTAGTCACAAAAAGAACTACCAGCAACTGAAATGACTTCCAATTTCTCGTCGTGTATAATCCTTAGTAATCTAATTTAAGGTTTCATCTTTGTTTATAAAAATAAATGGGTTTACTGGAGATATCCTTCATGTGTGAGTTCTGCTTATGTAAGAAAAAAATTATTTTTACATAATTCAAATACAATCCTTCAAAATGTATCAATGTGCAATAAACTAATTTTACAGTTGAATCCTTTACTGCTTGCATTGCTGGCTTGGGAAAATGTAATTGCTGTGGAATACAAAGAAAACAAGTTCAAAATGTGTGGAATATAGGACGGAAAAGTAGTCCTAGTGTGTTTCAATCCCTACCCTAAGGACGTAGTACTCCTGAGTGTTGTTAGTCATGATGGTGATGTGCTGCCCCTCTGCAGGGTGCAGGGTGCAGGTTGCAGGGTGCCCTGAAGGTAAATGTCTTACCATGCTCCCACGCTCCCACGCCCCCACAGTCCCAGGCTCCCACGCTCCCACCAGCCGTGCACCACGTCCGAACAGAGAACGATAACGTTTTTGTGCATTTCATCTCAGGTAAGAAAATGTCGTTGAGCAATCCTTTCACAAATTTTTCCAATCCTTGCATTCCTTTTACCAAATAGATAACTGATCCACAATAATACTAAAGACGATACAGTTAATTGAAAAAAATATATAGAATACATTATATTTACATATTTTCCTAAACATAAATACATGCAACTGATATAATTTCTGCTGATAAAATAAACAATTGCTGAAAAATGTCATCAGATCACCATCGTCGCACCAACAATATAATTTATGGCATCGTTTCATTATCATTATTATTTTTGCTTCCAACACGCACCCATCCTTAAGCCTTGAGCCTGGCGTGCCTCAACAAGGGACATTGAAGGTGGTGCAGACTCTCAAGGAAGTGATTAATAAACCTTCATCCACGTTCACCGAACTGTCATCGAGTGTCTCAAGTGGTCTGAACAACCGTGTAGATTGGCGGAGCTTCTATTCCAAAGTCACGTTGGATTGACTTAACAACCAGCAGCCAATCGGTGGTGATGGTGCTGTTGTGGAAATAGACAAAACCTATTTTGTTAAAAGGAAATACGAAAGAGGCTGGCAAGTGGCAACTAAGTAGCGTGTGGCTATTTGTAGACACAGAAAGACTTTCAAAGAAAATGTACATTGTTCCTGGCGGAGAGGACAACAACAGTGCGCATTCCTTGATACCCCGTATCAAGAATTGTATCTCACCGGGAAACAC
>JAXIVD010002624.1:25000-40000 GCA_036785275.1 Cancer borealis
GCACATTTCCCCCCCCCCACATTACAGTTACAATTATGCATGTGGTGTTTATCATCCATGGTGTTTGTTTTGCTGTGTACGTAAATGTTAATGAAGCACAGGTGTTATGCAGGTGTTAGGATTTATCGTTATTTAACTGTGTAGGCCGCCAACACTTACTCCCCTGCTGTATAGTGGACTCGCCCATGGAAGCCGGCCAGTTGTTAGGTCACTATTGTGTTTTTTTTCTTTTCGCTGCTTTATTAATTAGCCTGTTCGCAGCTAGGGTCGTAGACACCTATCAGAGCTAGAATTTTTTTTTTTCTCCACTTTTCCGGGGCAAAGGGGTGACATAGTTAATTTAGAAACCGATGTGCAGAAAAAATACGACATGAATTACTGCACATTTGTATTTAAAATTAAATGTTATTATTCTTACTTACTGGTGCATGATAAGACTTTGTTAATTGTATTATAAGATAAAGCTACAATTAGGTAATTATTATTTTTTCAGTAAGTATGAGCAGTAAAAATAAAAGGATGTTGAATTCGGCTTATACATTTTATCTGAGTGTGTTAAAAAATATTGGAAATCACTGTTACGTCTTATATACGAAGGTGATCAGTGAAGAAAACAAACAGCACCGATGCCAGACGTACGACGTAGTATAGTAAGCACCGTTAAGAAGACTGGTATTAATCACTATGGGGACATTTTACTTCTAATAAACCCTTGCCACAGCATTTGCAGCTGACAATGCCATCAGGAGTTGCTCTGAGTAGCCTGCTGGTGTTTGTTGTGGTTTGCTGCCAGTAGCCGAGGATGTAGTTATCGTACTGGAAAAAATTAAGTCTGCGACACAAAATTTTATTTTCTATACATTACATGAATTTGCCTATTGTTTGGTACATTCAAATGAAAGTATGTATCGGTATACGCCCATTGAGGTCAGTAGAAAATGACAAATTGCTTGTCTTGATACGAATATAAGCTGTTTTAAGAATATAATCTGAAATTATGAATAGAGGCTCAAACGATGTCATATGCTGTCAGACATCACGAGATTAATTGACTTAAATTTCAGACGCATTAATGTGCAGCAATACACCTGTGTAAGCTTGTAAAACTTGCCCCAAAGAGTATTTATTTTTCGGCAAAAATTACAAAATCTGCCGCTGTCTGGTATCAAGATGTTCACTGCGAACAAGCTAATTAGCCTGTTCGTAGTGAGCGTCTTACATACATGGGCGAGTGATTACATACATGGGTGAGCGAATACATACACGGGCGAGTGATTACATACATGGGTGAGCGAATACATACATGGGCGAGTGATTACATACATGGGTGAGCGAATACATACATGGGCGAGTGAATACATACATGGGCGAGTGAATACATACATGGGCGAGAGAATACATACCTTACCGAGAGAATACATTCACGGACGAGAGAATATATACATGAGTGAGAGAATACATACATGAGCAAGTGAATACATACATGGGCGAATGAATACATACATGGGTTACCGAATACATATATGAGCAATTGAATACATACATGAGCAAGAATATATATACATGAGAAAAACACAAATACATTCATGGGGGAGCTAATACATACATGGGCGAGCGATTACATACATGGGTGAACGAATACATGCACGGGCGAGTGAATACATACATAGGCGAGCAAATACATACATGGGCGAGTGAATACAAATATGGGCTAGGGAATACGTACATGGGCTACGGAATACACACGTGAGCTAACAAATAGATACAAGGGCGAGCGAATACATATATAGGCGAGTGAATACATACATGGGCGTGTGAATACATACATGGATGAGCGAATACATACATGGGCGAGCGAATACATACATGGGCGAGCGAATACATACATGGGCGAGCGAATACATACATGGGCGAGTGATTACATATATTGGCGAGCGAATACATACACAGGCGAGCGAATATATTCATGGGCGATTGAATACATACATGGGCGAGCGAATATATACATGGGCGATTGAATACATACATGGGCGAGCGAATATATACATGGGCGAGTGATTACATATATTGGCGAGCGAATACATACACAGGCGAGCGAATATATTCATGGGCGATTGAATACATACACAGGCGAGCGAATATATTCATGGGCGATTGAATACATACATGGGCGAGCGTATACATGGGTGATTGAATACATACATGGGCGAGCGAATATATACATGGGCGAGTGAATACATACATGGGTGAGTGAATATATACATGGAAGATTGAATACATACATGGGTGAGCGGTTACATATCTGATACGAGGTTAAGAATTTCTGAAAAGAGGCCTCTGCTAATACTACTTTTACTACTACTACTACTACTACTACTACTACTACTTCTACTACTACTACTACTACTATTACTACTACTACTACTACTACTACTACCACTACCACTACTACTACTACTACTACTACTATTACTACCACTACCACTACTATTACTACTACTACTACTACTACTACTACTACTATTATTACAACTACTACTACTACTACTACTACTACTATTACTACTACTACTACTACTACTACTACTACTACTACTACTATTACTTTTACTACTACTTCTACTACTACTACTACTACTACTACTACCACTACCACTACTATTACTACTACTACTATTACTACTACTACTACTACTACTACTACTACTACTACTACTACTACTACTACAAAAACTATTACTACTACTACTACTAGTACTACTACTACTACTACTACTATTACTTCTACTATTACTACTACTTCTACTACTACTACTACTACTACTACTACTACTACTATTACTACTACTACTACTACTACTACCACTACTACTACTACTACTACCAATAATAATAATATTACTACCACTACCACTACTATTACTACTACTACTACTACTACTACTAATAATAATAATAATAATAATAATAATAATATTACAACTACTACTACTACTACTACTACTACTACTACTATTACTACTAGTACTACTACTACTACTACTACTACTACTACTACTACTACTATTACTTTTACTACTACTTCTACTACTACTACTACTACTACCACTACCACTACTATTACTACTACTACTACTACTACTACTACTACTACTACTACTACTACAAAAACTATTACTACTACTACTACTACTACTACTACTACTACTACTATTACTACTATTATTTCTACTATTACTAGTACTACTACTACTACTACTACTATTACTACTACTACTACTACTACTACTACTACTACTACTACTACTACTACTATGACTACAGGGAGAGGTAGTCAGGGGGGAGGGAAGGATTGGTCACACAAGTGCCTCAGCATCACCCCAATGCTGAACACGTCGCTAGACTGTTCCTTTCTTGAGAGGGTGGGAGGAGGGATCAGGGATGGAAGAGGAAGAAGGGTGAGGGAGGAGGGAGTGGGGAGGGAAGGATGTAGGAGGCGGGTGAGAGAGGGTTGAGGTAGTATGGATGATAGGGCGTGTGGGAAGAGGGAGGGGGGGAGGATCGAGGTAGAGGGGAGTATGAGGGAGAAGGGTGAGGGAGGGAAGGAGGAGTTAAGGTAGGTAAAGCAGGAAAAGTCTCTTCCTCGTCCTCCTCGCCGAGGACGTGCTTCTCTTCCGTGTCCGTAAGGATGGACAACATGTCCTGCACATCCTGCCACACCTTGCTCAGGGGAGGCCGATCCTCGGGCAACTCCTGCGTGCACGCCTCCACCAGGGGCCAGAGCAGCTCGTACAGCCGTAGGTGTTTCATGTAAACACACACGTCCCTCAGCATCACCCCAATGCTGAACACGTCGCTGGACGGCTGCAATGGTTCACCTTTCTTCAGTTCCGGGGACCTGAAGACGAATTGCTTCTGCTTCTTGAGGCAACGAGGCAAGTCAAACATCTCAAAGTAGAAGCTGTCATCGACCAGGGTGGCGAGCCCGAAGTCAATCACGTGCACACAAGGGTTGGAAGGATAGCCTGTCACCGTGATATTGTCACTCTTGATGTCATTGTGCAGATACCCTTTGGCATGCACCTCATCCAGGCTCTTGGCCACCTCCGCCACGATCCTCAGGAACGTGCCCATGGGGCACCCCCCGTCGAGGATGCAGTACAGGGGCACGCCGGCGTAGTCCATGACTGCACTAGCCGGCTCGGTGCTGAGGGCGTGCAAGCGTGGTGCACCACCCGCCCCATCCATCTCCAGGGTCACGTGCGCCTCCCACAGGAACTCGGTGAGGTCCCCGCCATTCTTGATGGCCTTGCGGATGGCGTCACGTCCCTCAAAGGTGACAAGATCAACGGTGCCGAAGGAGCCTTCCCCGAGGTGTCGTGCGACAGGAAGGTCATTCATCTCCTTCTCAGACATCACAGTGGTGTCAGTTAACACAACCACCTTTAAAAGTTCAAGGAAAGCCTTATCCTGATCTACCTCCTCAATCTCCTCCTTCGGCGTGGCGGCCAAAGTCGGTCCGCTGCCATTCATTGCATCCAATTTGATGCGTTTGTTCCTATGGTCATGGTCGTGGTCATACGTATGCCGGGTCATCAACGAGTTATCCGTCCGAATCCGAGGCTCTTTTATATTTGTAGTAGCGATTGTTATCCACCAGTGGCTTGCTAGGCCTGTTGGCTTCCGCGAGACTGCTAATTAGTACCACCTGAAGCTCACTCCCCTAAGGTAACAGGATTGTAGCCACCAATCCCAAGTAAAAGCATCAGTAGGAACAAGCTGCCGCACCTCGTCAAGGTTGTACACAGTCTCTTGCCCAAGTGGGTGGCTACCCTTGGGCCGCGGCAGATATATATCAATTACTATGTAGATAGATACATAGATACAAGGGCCTCTGCTTGCGGCAGGTGTCGCGTTGCATGCGCACGTCAAGACTCAGAGAGTCTGATGCTTGTATTGCATACTTCAAAAACGGAAATACTTTTAATAATAAAGTAGCCAGCGAATACATACATGAGCTAGCTAATACATACTTAGGTGAGAAAATACATACATTACCATGAAAATGCATGCATTAGCTACATGGGCAAGTGAATTCATACGTTGGCAACCGAATACATACATGGGCAAGCCAAAAAATACATGAGGAAACGAATACATACATGGGCGGTCGATTGAATACATGGGTGAGCAAATACATACATGGAAGAGCGAATACATACATAGGCGAACGAATACATACATGGGCAAACGAATACTTTCATGGCCGAGCGAATACATACATGGGCCAGCGAATACATACATAAACAAGCCGATACATACTTAAGCGAGCGAAAAAATACATGCGAGAGCAAATACATACATGAACGACCGAATACGTACATACGAATACATACATGAGTGGTCGATCAGGTACATGGGTGAGCGAATACATACATGGGCAAGCGAATACATACAAGGGCGGCGATTACATACGTGGGCAAGCGAATACATACATGGGTAAGCGAAAAAATGCATGGGGAAGCGAATACATACATGGGCGAGCGCATACGTACATAGGAAAACGAATACATACATGGGCGGTCGGTTAAATACATGAGTGAGCGAATACATACATAAAAGGACGAATACATACATGGGTTATCGAATACTTACATAGGCGAGCGAATAAATACAATTGCGAGCGAATAAATATATGGGCGAGTGAATAAATACATGGGCGAGCGAATACGTACATGGGCGAGCGAATGCATATATGGGCGAGCGAAGGCATACATGGGCGAGCGAAGGCATACATGGGCGAGTAATTACATATATCGGCGAGCGAATACATACATGGGCGAGCGAATACATACATGGGCGAGTGAATACATACATGGGCAAGTGATTACATATTTTGGCGAGCGAATACATACACAGGCGAGTGAATATATACATGGGCGATTGAATACATACATGGGCGAGCGAGGATATACATAGGCGATTGAATACATACATGGGTGAGCGAATACATACATGGGCGATTGAATACATACATGGGTGAGTGAATATATACATGGGCGATTGAATACATACATGGGTGAGTGAATATATACATGGGCGATTGAATACGTACATGGGTGAGCGGTTACATACCTAATACGAGGTTAAGAATTCCTGAAAAAGGGCCTCTGCTAATACTACTTTTACTACTACTACTACTACTACTACTACTACTACTACTACTACTACTACTACTACTACTACTACCACTAATACTAATACTACTACTACTACTACTACTACTACTACTCTTACTACTCCTGCTACTACTACTACTACTACTACTACTACTACTACTACTACTACCACTACCACTACCACTACCACTACTATTACTACTACTACTACTACTACTACTATTACTACTACTACTACTACTACTACTACTACTACTACTACTACAAAATCTATTACTACTACTACTACTACTACTACTACTACTACTACTACTGCTACTACTACTACTACTACTACTACTACTACTACTACTACTACTACTACTACTATGACTACAGGGAGAGGTAGTCAGGGGAGGAGGGAAGGATTGGTCACACAAGTGCCTCAGCATCACCCTAATGCTGAACACGTCGCTAGACTGTTCCTTTCTTGAGAGGGTGGGAGGAGGGATCAGGGATGGAAGAGGAAGAAGGGTGAGGGAGGAGGGAGTGGGGAGGGAAGGATGTAGGAGGCGGGTGAGAGAGGGTTGAGGTAGTATGGATGATAGGGCGTGTGGGAAGAGGGAGGGGGGGAGGATCGAGGTAGAGGGGAGTATGAGGGAGAAGGGTGAGGGAGGGAAGGAGGAGTTAAGGTAGGTAAAGCAGGAAAAGTCTCTTCCTCGTCCTCCTCGCCGAGGACGTGCTTCTCTTCCGTGTCCGTAAGGATGGACAACATGTCTTGCACATCCTGCCACACCTTGCTCAGGGGAGGCCGATCCTCGGGCAACTCCTGCGTGCACGCCTCCACCAGGGGCCAGAGCAGCTCTTACAGCCGTTGGTGTTTCATGTAAACACACACGTCCCTCAGCATCACCCCAATGCTGAACACGTCGCTGGACGGCTGCAATGGCTCACCTTTCTTCAGTTCCGGGGACCTGAAGACGAATTGCTTCTGCTTCTTGAGGCAGCGAGGCAAGTCAAACATCTCAAAGTAGAAGCTGTCATCGACCAGGGTGGCGAGCCCGAAGTCAATCACGTGCACACAAGGGTTGGAAGGATAGCCTGTCACCGTGATATTGTCACTCTTGATGTCATTGTGCAGATACCCTTTGGCATGCACCTCATCCAGGCTCTTGGCCACCTCCGCCACGATCCTCAGGAACGTGCCCATGGGGCACCCCCCGTCGAGGATGCGGTACAGGGGCACGCCGGCGTAGTCCATGACTGCACTAGCCGGCTCGGTGCTGAGGGCGTGCAAGCGTGGTGCACCACCCGCCCCATCCATCTCCAGGGTCACGTGCGCCTCCCACAGGAACTCGGTGAGGTCCCCGCCATTCTTGATGGCCTTGCGGATGGCGTCACGTCCCTCAAAGGTGACAAGATCAACGGTGCCGAAGGAGCCTTCCCCGAGGTGTCGTGCGACAGGAAGGTCATTCATCTCCTTCTCAGACATCACAGTGGTGTCAGTTAACACAACCACCTTTAAAAGTTCAAGGAAAGCCTTATCCTGATCTACCTCCTCAATCTCCTCTTTCGGCGTGGCGGCCAAAGTCGGTCCG
This sequence comes from Cancer borealis, assembly GCA_036785275.1. Classification (NCBI taxonomy): domain Eukaryota; kingdom Metazoa; phylum Arthropoda; class Malacostraca; order Decapoda; family Cancridae; genus Cancer; species Cancer borealis. Next base: position 32,757 of record JAXIVD010002624.1, read on the forward strand.
CTGCCATTCATTGCATCCAATTTGATGCGTTTGTTCCTATGGTCATGGTCGTGGTCATACGTATGCCGGGTCATCAACGAGTTATCCGTCCGAATCCGAGGCTCTTTTATATTTGTAGTAGCGATTGTTATCCACCAGTGGCTTGCTAGGCCTGTTGGCTTCCGCGAGACTGCTAATTAGTACCACCTGAAGCTCACTCCCCTAAGGTAACAGGATTGTAGCCACCAATCCCAAGTAAAAGCATCAGTAGGAACAAGCTGCCGCACCTCGTCAAGGTTGTACACAGTCTCTTGCCCAAGTGGGTGGCTACCCTTGGGCCGCGGCAGATATATATCAATTACTATGTAGATAGATACATAGATACAAGGGTCTCTGCTTGCGGCAGGTGTCGCGTTGCATGCGCACGTCAAGACTCAGAGAGTCTGATGCTTGTATTGCATACTTCAAAAACGGAAATACTTTTAATAATAAAGTAGCCAGCGAATACATACATGAGCTAGCTAATACATACTTAGGTGAGAAAATACATACATTAGCATGAAAATGCAAGCATTAGCTACATGGGCAAGTGAATACATACGTTGGCAACCGAATACATACATGGGCAAGCCAAAAAATACATGAGGAAACGAATACATACATGGGCGGTCGATTGAATACATGGGTGAGCAAATACATACATGGAAGAGCGAATACATACATAGGCGAACGAATACATACATGGGCAAACGAATACTTTCATGGCCGAGCGAATACATACATGGGCCAGCGAATACATACATAAACAAGCCGATACATACTTAAGCGAGCGAAAAAATACATGCGAGAGCAAATACATACATGAACGACCGAATACGTACATACGAATACATACATGAGTGGTCGATCAGGTACATGGGTGAGCGAATACATACATGGGCAAGCGAATACATACAAGGGCGGCGATTACATACGTGGGCAAGCGAATACATACATGGGTAAGCGAAAAAATGCATGGGGAAGCGAATACATACATGGGCGAGCGCATACGTACATAGCAAAACGAATACATACATGGGCGGTCGGTTAAATACATGAGTGAGCGAATACATACATAAAAGGACGAATACATACATGGGTGATCGAATACTTACATAGGCGAGCGAATAAATACAATTGCGAGCGAATAAATATATGGGCGAGTGAATAAATACATGGGCGAGCGAATACGTACATGGGCGAGCGAATGCATATATGGGCGAGCGAAGGCATACATGGGCGAGCGAAGGCATACATGGGCGAGTAATTACATATATCGGCGAGCGAATACATACATGGGCGAGCGAATACATACATGGGCGAGTGAATACATACATGGGCAAGTGATTACATATTTTGGCGAGCGAATACATACACAGGCGAGTGAATATATACATGGGCGATTGAATACATACATGGGCGAGCGAGGATATACATAGGCGATTGAATACATACATGGATGAGCGAATACATACATGGGCGATTGAATACATACATGGGTGAGTGAATATATACATGGGCGATTGAATACGTACATGGGTGAGCGGTTACATACCTAATACGAGGTTAAGAATTCCTGAAAAAGGGCCTCTGCTAATACTACTTTTACTACTACTACTACTTCTACTACTACTACTACTACTACTACTACTACTACTACTACTACCACTAATACTACTACTACTACTACTACTACTACTACTACTCTTACTACTCCTGCTACTACTACTACTACTACTACTACTACTACTACTACCACTACCACTTCCACTACCACTACCACTACTATTACTACTACTACTACTACTACTACTATTACTACTACTACTACTACTACTACTACTACTACTACTACTACAAAATCTATTACTACTACTACTACTACTACTACTACTACTACTACTACTACTACTATTACTTCTACTACTACTACTACTACTACTATTACTTCTACTACTACTACTACTACTACTACTACTACTATTACTACTATGACTACAGGGAGAGGTAGTCAGGGGAGGAGGGAAGGATTGGTCACACAAGTGCCTCAGCATCACCCTAATGCTGAACACGTCGCTAGACTGTTCCTTTCTTGAGAGGGTGGGAGGAGGGATCAGGGATGGAAGAGGAAGAAGGGTGAGGGAGGAGGGAGTGGGGAGGGAAGGATGTAGGAGGCGGGTGAGAGAGGGTTGAGGTAGTATGGATGATAGGGCGTGTGGGAAGAGGGAGGGGGGGAGGATCGAGGTAGAGGGGAGTATGAGGGAGAAGGGTGAGGGAGGGAAGGAGGAGTTAAGGTAGGTAAAGCAGGAAAAGTCTCTTCCTCGTCCTCCTCGCCGAGGACGTGCTTCTCTTCCGTGTCCGTAAGGATGGACAACATGTCTTGCACATCCTGCCACACCTTGCTCAGGGGAGGCCGATTCTCGGGCAACTCCTGCGTGCACGCCTCCACCAGGGGTCAGAGCAGCTCGTACAGCCGTTGGTGTTTCATGTAAACACACACGTCCCTCAGCATCACCCCAATGCTGAACACGTCGCTGGACGGCTGCAATGGCTCACCTTTCTTCAGTTCCGGGGACCTGAAGACGAATTGCTTCTGCTTCTTGAGGCAGCGAGGCAAGTCAAACATCTCAAAGTAGAAGCTGTCATCGACCAGGGTGGCGAGCCCGAAGTCAATCACGTGCACACAAGGGTTGGAAGGATAGCCCGTCACCGTGATATTGTCACTCTTGATGTCATTGTGCAGATACCCTTTGGCATGCACCTCATCCAGGCTCTTGGCCACATCCGCCACGATCCTCAGGAACGTGCCCATGGGGCACCCCCCGTTGAGGATGCGGTACAGGGGCACGCCGGCGTAGTCCATGACTGCACTAGCCGGCTCGGTGCTGAGGGCGTGCAAGCGTGGTGCACCACCCGCCCCATCCATCTCCAGGGTCACGTGCGCCTCCCACAGGAACTCGGTGAGGTCCCCGCCATTCTTGATGGCCTTGCGGATGGCGTCACGTCCCTCAAAGGTGACAAGATCAACGGTGCCGAAGGAGCCTTCCCCGAGGTGTCGTGCGACAGGAAGGTCATTCATCTCCTTCTCAGACATCACAGTGGTGTCAGTTAACACAACCACCTTTAAAAGTTCAAGGAAAGCCTTGTCCTGATCTACCTCCTCAATCTCCTCCTTCGGCGTGGCGGCCAAAGTCGGTCCGCTGCCATTCATTGCATCCAATTTGATGCGTTTGTTCCTATGGTCATGGTCGTGGTCATACGTATGCCGGGTCATCAACGAGTTATCCGTCCGAATCCGAGGCTCTTTTATATTTTTAGTAGCGATTGTTATCCACCAGTGGCTTGCTAGGCCTGCTGGCTTCCGCGAGACTGCTAATTAGTACCGCCTGAAGCTCACTCCCCTAAGGTAACAGGATTGTAGCCACCAATCCCAAGTAAAAGCATCAGTAGGAACAAGCTGCCGCACCTCGTCAAGGTTGTACACAGTCTCTTGCCCAAGTGGGTGGCTACCCTTGGGCCGCGGCAGATATATATCAATTACTATGTAGATAGATACATAGATACAAGGGCCTCTGCTTGCAGCATGTGTCGCGTTGCATGCGCACGTCAAGACTCAGAGAGTCAGATGCTTATTGTGCATTCTTCAAAAACGGAAATACTTTTAATAATGAGGTAGACAGCGAATACATACATGAGCTAGCTAATACATACTTAGGTGAGAAAATACATACATTAGCATGAAAATGCATGCATTAGCTACATGGGCAAGCGAATACATACGTTGGCAACCGAATACATACATGGGCAAGCCAAAAAATACATGAGGAAACGAATACATACATGGACGAGAGAATACGTACATAGGAAAGCGAATACATACATAGGCGGTCGATTAAATACATGGGTGAGCGAATACATACATGGAAGAGGGACTACATACATGGGCGAACGAATGCATACATGGGCTAACGAATACTTACATGGCCGAGCGAATACATACATGGGCCAGCAAATACATACATAAATAAGCCAATACATACTTAAGCGAGCGAAAAAATACATGTGAGAGCAAATACATACATGAACGACCGAATACGTACATACGAAAGCGAATACATACATGAGTGGTCGATCAGGTACATGGGTGAATGAATACATACATGGGCAAGCGAATACATACAAGGGCGAGCGAATACATACTAGGACAAGCGAATACATACATGGGTAAGTGAAAAAATAAATGGGGAAGCGAATACATACATGGGCGAGCGCATACGTACATAGGAAAACGAATACATACATGGGCGGTCGGTTAAAGACATGGGTGAGCGAATACATTGATGAAAGGACGAATACATACATGGGTGATCGAATACTTACATAGGCGAGCGAATAAATACAAGGGCGAGCGAATACATATATGGGCGAGTGAATACATACATGGGCGAGCGAATACGTACATGGGCGAGCGAATGCATATATGGGCAAGCGAAGGCATACATGAGCGAGCGAAGGCATACATGGGCGAGTAATTACATATATTGGCGAGCGAATACATACATAGGCGAGCGAATACATACATGGGCGAGCGAATACATACATGGGCGAGCGAATACATACATAGGCGAGCGAATACATACATGGGCGAATGAATACATACATGGGCAAGTGATTACATATTTTGGCGAGCGAATACATACACAGGCGAGCGAATATATACATGGGCGATTGAATACATACATGGGCGAGCGAGGATATACATAGGCGATTGAATACATACATGGGTGAGCGAATACATACATGGGCGATTGAATACATACATGGGCGAGTGAATATATACATGGGCGATTGAATACATACATGGGTGAGTGAATATATACATGGGCGATTGAATACATACATGGGTGAGTGAATATATACATGGGCGATTGAATACGTACATGGGTGAGTGAATATATACATGGGCGATTGAATACATACATGGGTGAGCGATTACATACCTGATACGAGGTTAAGAATTCCTGAAAAAGTGCCTCTGCTAATACTACTTTTACTACTACTACTACTACTACTACTACTACTACTACTACTACTACTACTACTATTACTACTACTACTACTACTACTACCACTACTACTACTACTACTACTACTACTACTACTACTACTACTACTACCACTACTACTACTACTACTACTACTACTATTCTTACTACTCCTGCTACTACTACTACTACTACTACTACTACTACTACTACCACTACCACTACCACTACCACTACCACTAACACTACTATGACTACTACTACTACTACTACTATTACTACTACTACTACTACTACTACTACTACTACTACAAAATCTATTACTGCTACTACTACTACTACTACTACTACTACTACTATTACTACTACTACTACTACTACTTCTACTACTACTACTACTACTACTACTACTACTACTACTACTACTACTACTATAACTACAGGGAGAGGTAGTCAGGGGGGGAGGGAAGGATTGGTCACAGATACATAGTACATAGTACATAGTACATAGTACATAGATACAAGGACTTCTGCTTGCAGCAGGTGTCGCGTTGCATGCGCACGTCAAGACTCAGAGAGTCTGATGCTTGTTTTGCATTCTTCAAAAACGGAAATACTTTTAATAATGAGGTTGCCAGCGAATACATACATGAGCTAGCTAATACATACTTAGGTGTGAAAATACATACATTACCATGAAAATCACATACATGGCCGAGCGAATGCGTACATGGGCGAGCGAATACATACATAGGCAAGCGATTAAATACCATGAAGGGCGAATACATACATGGGTAAGGGAATACATACATGGGCGAGCGAATACATACATGAGCAAAAGAAAACCTACATCGGCAAGCGTATACATGCATAGGCTAGCAAATACATATATGGACAAGCGAATACATACATGGGCGGTCGATTACATACATGGGTGAGCGAATACATACATGGGAGAGCGAATAAATACACAGGCCAGCGAATACATACATAAGCAAGCGAATACATACATGGGCGAGCGAAAAAATACGTGGGAGAGCGAATACCTGAAAAGGAAGGAGGTGGTTAGGAATACCTGAAAAGGAAGGAGGTGGTTAGGAATACCTGAAAAGGAAGGAGGTGGTTAGGAATACCTGAAAAAGAAGGAGGTGATTAGGAATACCTGAAAAGGAAGGAGGTGGTTAGGAATACCTGAAAAGGAAGGAGGTGGTTAGGAGTACCAGAAAAGGAAGGAGGTGGTTAGGAATACCTGAAAAGGAAGGAGGTGGTTAGCAATACCTGAAAAGGAAGGAGGTGGTTAGGAGTACCAGAAAAGGAAGGAGGTGGTTAGGAATACCTGAAAAGGAAGGAGGTGGTTAGGAATACCTGAAAAGGAAAGAGGTGGTTAGGAATACCTGAAAAGGAAGAAGGTGGTTAGGAATACCTGAAAAGGAAGGAGGTGGTTAGGAATACCTGAAAAGGAAGAAGATGGTTAGGAATACCTGAAAAGGAAGGAGGTGGTTAGGAATACATGAAAAGGAAGGAGGTGGTTAGGAATACCTGAAAAGGAAGGAGGTGGTTAGGAATACCTGAAAAGGAAGGAGGTGGTTAGGAATACCTGAAAAGGAAGGAGGTGGTTAGGAATACCTGAAAAGGAAGGAGGTGGTTAGGAATACCTGAAAAGGAAGGAGGTGGTTAGGAATACCTGAAAAGGAAGGAGGTGGTTAGGAATACCTGAAAAGGAAGGAGGTGGTTAGGAATACCTGAAAAGGAATGAGGTGGTTAGGAATACCTGAAAAGGAAAGAGGTGGTTATGAATACCTGAAAAGGAAGGAGGTGGTTAGGAATACCTGAAAAGGAAGAGGTGGTTAGGAATACCTGAAAAGGAAGGAGGTGGTTAGGAATACCTGAAAAGGAAGAGGTGGTTAGGAATACCTGAAAAGGAAGGAGGTGGTTAGGAATACCTGAAAAGGAAGGAAGTGGTTAGGAATACCTGAAAAGGAAGGAGGTGGTTAGGAATAGCTGAAAAGGAAGGAGGTGGTTAGGAATACCTGAAAAGGAAGGAGGTGGTTAGGAATACCTGAAAAGGAAGGAGGTGGTTAGGAATACCTGAAAAGGAAGGAGGTGGTTAGGAATACCTGAAAAGGAAGGAGGTGGTTAGGAATACCTGAAAAGGAAGGAGGTGGTTAGGAATACCTGAAA
>JAXIVD010002624.1:55000-56529 GCA_036785275.1 Cancer borealis
GTACATAATAAATGCCCACCTTATAATTACGTACATAATAAATGCCCACCTTATAATTACGCACATAATAAATGCCCATCTTATAATTACGTACATAATAAATGCCCACCTTATAATTACACACATAATAAATGCCCACATTATAATTACGTACATAATAAATGCCCATCTTATAATTACGTACATAATAAATGCCCACCATATAATTACGTACATAATAAATGCCCATCTTATAATTACGTACATAATAAATGCCCACCTTATAATTACGTACATAATAAATGCCCATCTTATAATTACGTACATAATAAATGCCCACCTTATAATTACGTACATAATAAATGCCCACCTTATAATTACGTACATAATAGATATTTAAACTTATAATATCCACTTATCTACCTACTTACGTACACATACATACATACATACATACTTAACAACTACCTACCTAACCACTTAACAACCTAACTATCTAACTACCTACTTACTTACTTAACAACTAACTACTAACTGAGCAAGTCAATATTGTCGAGTTTTTATTTTATTTATTTATCTATTTATTTCTCTATCTATATGGCGTATAGAAAGAGAGATAGATAGATACGGACGCATGTTTCGGTTACAGGAAATTTCCGCTCGGCGCCTCACCTCGGCTTGTCACAGCCCAGACCAGTTCCCGGTCCGTCTTGGCGGCCTGCTCAGTTCCGCTGCTCCTGCTGTTTCTGCCTCTGTCGCCTTCTCTTTCTGGCCTTGCTCTCCTTGGCTGAGACCTCCTCTGCTCCTGTAGTTTTGTATTTGAAGTTATAGGTTGGAGAGGAAGAGGAGGAAAACTTGCGGGAGGAGTTAGAAGAAGAAGAGGAAGAAGAGGAGGAAGAAGAAGAGTGTGAGGAGGAGGAGGAGGAGGAGGAGGAGGAGGAGGAGGAAGAGGAGGAGGAGGAGGAGGAAGAGGAGGAGGAGGAGGAGGGCTGGGCCTTGTCCTTCCGCGCCTGCCGGGACTGGCGTTGGTGCCTCCCGTGCTTGGCGTCGTACCTTGCCCGCTTTTCGGGGTCCGACAGAGTGTCCACAGCTCGTTGGAGCAGCTGGAACCTTACAGTGGCCGCCTTGACGTCCTCGGGATTCTTGTCCGGGTGTGTGACAAGGGCGAGACGGCGGAACTGTTTCCTTATTACATCTGGGGTGGCGTCGGCCGCCACACCAAGGACATCATAGTAGTTACTATGCATATCAATATTACCGTTCATTGTGCTCTAAGATGAATCCAAAAATTCAATGAACTAGTTCCCATACCTAAATAAGACACGGTGAAAACCTAAGGTGCCCAAAATAGGCCCAGAATATTGAGTAAATCTGTAGATCCAACCTGTGTGTGGGTCCAACCTGTTGGTGGAAAAGTGTATGTGTTTAACTCCAACCACTGATGTCTTTTGCCTCTTGTGTGCGTGTTGAAATTATCAAGTGTTGTCTCTATGCTTCCATAACATCTCAACTACAATATGTAGTGATGATATCTTACCTCCATCCTCCTC
>JAXIVD010002625.1:2500-42500 GCA_036785275.1 Cancer borealis
TCTCTGCCTGAACCGTAAGGTAGCTTCAAAACATCCCAGTGCGGATGACATCTCTGACCCGTCCGCCGTCAACGTGTGAATGAAAGGTAGAGGTTGTAGGCTGCTCCTGGGGACTTATAGCATGCCAAGGTGTTGCTGGCCGATGACGGTGACGTCAGCACTGGTGCCTGGCAACATCTGGATTCGTGAAATGGACTCTCCGTACACCAGGTGAACACACACTGGGTTGGGAGCCATGTCGTTTGAAGAGGGGACAGGACGGAGCAAGAACAGGGGTCAGAAGCAGTTTTGGTTCAACAGACTGGATGCCAGTAGAAGTTGGCTTACATCAGGGATCGGCCTTAAGTCCCTACATTTTCAACCTAGTGATGAATGTGATGTCTGAGGGGATACCAGTTCCCTTGGTACTTGTTGTATGCGGACGACATTGTGCTATGCAGCACCGACAAGAATAGTTTAGACACAAAAGTTGAGCAGTGGAGAGCTTTGGAAGATAGAGGTCGTAAGATCAACAGAAAAAAGACAGAATACTTGATGTGCAACGAAGACCAAGAATCTGAGATCTGTATGCAAGGGGAAAGACTGAAGAGAGTGGAGAAGTTTAAATACCTAGGTTCAAAAATGACTGAAAATTGTAATCTGGATGAAGAGATCACGCATAGAGTGCAAGCAGGATGGAAACACTGGAGAAAGATGTCAGGGGTGCTATGTGATCGGAGAATAAGTGTAAAGATTAAGGAAAGAGTGTATAAGACGGTAGGCAAACCAGCAATGATGTATGGAGCTGAAACATGGCCGTTGAAGAAGAGGCAAGAGAAGAAGCTGGAGGTTGGTGAGATGAAAATGTTTAGATGGATAAGTGGAGTGACAAGAATGGATACGATCAGGAACGAAAAGGTAAGAGGAACCACGAAGGTGGTGGAGACTTCGAAGAAAATACAGGAGAGAAGACTGCAGTGGTTTGGTCATGTGAAGCGAAGGGGGGAGGAATATGTGGGTAGAAGAGTGATGGAGATGGACGTACGGGCCAGGAGACGGAGAGGAAGAACAAACAGGAGGTGGATGGACTGTGTAAAGGAGGACCTGAGGGAAAAACAACTGTCGGAGGACGATGTGTACCAACGGGTCAGGTGGAGGAAAGCTGTCAATAACATGAACCCCACATAGACGTGAGAAAAGATGTATAGAGAAAGAAGAAAAAGTCGTTTGAAGAGGGGACGTGAGCCACACGGCGGCAGGAACTGGACTTCCATGCAGGGGAGTGTGATTTGTCCTGGACGTGGTCCATCCGTTTCACTAGTCAGAACTTGTCGTAGTGTCCGGTCTTCTTGCAGAAAAGATACCGAACTTTCTTGGCAGGGCACTTGGCAGCACTTGCCCAATGGCCCTTACGTCCGCAATTGTTGCAGGTGCCTTCAGTGGCAGGGCACTGACCGGGCCCATGCTGGTAGGTACTGGCAGGATTGAGCTTCATCAGCAGCTGGGAGCTTTCCTCGATGCCTTCAGAACAATGACTGAGGTGAGCAGATCACCCTGTCGCGTTGCTTACCCTTCTTGTAGACGAAAACGACGCACAGCTAACTTGGTAAAGACTAGATGGTGGATACTGTGTTCCGAGCAGCTTCAAATGAGCGGCAGCAGATGACCACATCCTGAAGAGGTATTCCTGTGTCCAGAGAGATGAGGCGTTGAACCAGCTCTTCCTCTCTGACACCCATGAGTAACACCATCTTAACCCTAGAACACTTACCCTATGTTTGGGTCACACCAACACCTACGTGGGGTCTGACAGATCTTATTTTGGAAAATCAATAATACACACATGCAATCAAAATTTATTGATTCTAAAGATAAAAACATAAAATACTATACATATTCTTTCATTTGGTCACCAAAACAATTGAATTTTACAAAAAACTAATATTTTAAGGGCAACTCAAAACAAGTTTGAAAATTCTTAAATTTTGCTATATGCCTCTACATAAAAATTGATACTAAAGAAAATAGCTCTAGCCGAAGACTTGAAATTTTCTCCAGTCAGACCTAGATTTGAGAAGCATCAGCTGAGAGAATCCCAACCGTAACACATTACTATGAACTGTACGGGAGAGAGGCAAATAAGTGCCAATTTTTTTGTCAAAGTATGGCATTTTTCACTTTATTATTTCTATGTTATTCTATATTTTTTTCTATGACGCCAAAACGAGATCATATGGATAGAAAAATTTTCTGAGAATAATGTGAGTGAGTTAGAGCAACACCAACATATTTTAATTATTTATATTTATATTTGTTTCGCTAATGTTGGGCGAAAGTATGTGTAGATTAGTTTGCCTGTGCGCATGTAGTTGCTGTTTTGTCAAAATGGCTGACGTGGGGCAGATGCGCTACTACCACGTCAGTTGCCCTGCCTCAGCCGACCCGCCATCACACAGTGTTAGCCCATTTAAGAGTTTTTGTACCTTTATAAGGTATGTAATTTGTGTAAACATGATAGCAGTGAGTGTTAAAGACACAGTGTGCATTGTGAAATAACTCTTGGCCGATGATTGCGGATACTTAGTTGTTTATATGTGATTATCAGGATGGTTGAGCAGCTGCGCCGCTGCCACGTCAGCTGCCCAGGCCTCAGTGTCTCGCCACCATATGTCACCATATGTCGCCATATGTCACCATATGTCACCATATACCACCATATGAAGAAATAAAATACCTTCGAGAAGAAATACGGGAAATGAAGCAAATCAAGAAAGAAGTGGAGTTGTTAACTACACGACTGGACGATGCGTACACAATAATCCATGGACAACAACTCTTCCTGGAATCTATGGATAGCAGGGAGCGACGCCAGAACATCGTAATCCTGGGTGTGAAAGAAGAAGCAGATATGATGGGGACGTCGGATGTTGAAAAAGTGAAGACAATCCTGAACACTGCTGGATACACCGAAAATGTTGACATGACTGAATGGGAGATGAAGCGACTCGGCAAGGAGAACGAGGAGAAGAAACGGCCAATACTGCTGAGAGTAAACAACCAGATACAGCGTGACAACATCCTGAGAGTAGCGAAGAATCTGAAAGAAGCTGGAGCAGCAATGGCAAGAATCTACTTGAAGAAGGATACTCACCCGGCGATTCGAAAGGAACAAGCTCGACTAAGGATGCGAGAGAAGGAAGAGAAAGTGAAACCATGCAACGCTGCTTCGAACATTAGCTACGACTGGAAGAAGAAAGTCCTGCTGCGGGATGGGGTCGTCATCGATCGATTCTCTCCAAAGTTTTTTTTCAATAAGACGACAAAATAAGGAAATTAAAATTTGTTCATGGAACATTGCTGGCTTGAAAGATAAGTTACAAGATAACTTGATATTACATTTTATTATGAGTTTTGATATTGTATTCCTTTTAGAGGCGAAACAGTATTTCAATTTGACAGTACCAGGGTTTAATGTTTATACGAGTAGGTCAGCACCGAGGAGGAGTGGTAATGTTACTCAAATGTAAACTGACGGACGACATCATAAACGTGGATACAGACAGTGAGGGACAAATATGGATAACCATGTCGTGGTGGCCAAACAGAAGATAGGTGGTGTGTATATCCCCCCAAGTGATTCACTATATTTTAGCTCGGCACAACACGGAGCCTTAGCGAGTCACGCTGTCAGCCCTGGCGACGTCATCACTATGGGTGACCTTAACGGTAGAATCGATCAGCCTCGCTTTGTTGATGAGGCAGGGTGTGCGTATCAGTATGATGGTGTGAAGGACATGGTGGTGAATAATCATGATAAACCCCTTGTTAATATGTTATGTCATATATGTTAATATATGATTTGGTAATAGTGAATAATCTTTTGTATGGGAGTGAACATTTCAACGGAAACTTGTCTTTTAAACGCCGTGATACATTGCTGTCCGAAATAGATTTATGCCTGTGTAAGTTGACTTGCTTAGATAAGATTAGGGAGTTATACGTGCACCAAGATGTACGTGGATCAGACCATGCTCCAATATCCATTGTTCTGGATATTAACAGAGGAAAAGTGGTCTCGGCTAAGGAGCTGGTAGAGAGAGCAGCTACCTTAGGACAAAGTTACCAGCCCCAGACACCAACCTCTGTCTATAAACCAAGGAAATCAGCTAGCTATAAGAAAGTTAATACGGAAGAATTTATAAGAAGACTAAACCGAGTGGAGCCCCCTACCTTAAGGCAGGACAGTGATATCGATGAGGCCCTAACTATCGGATATGACATTATCATGGAGGCGGCTACGAGTTGTACGAGAGAAACAGAAAACGCGTCAGGTGACTGGAACGCGGCACAACCAACATAGTCAAGGATACTGCAGTCACAGGACAATAAACTGTTGTGGAACTTAATTAATTGGAAAGGATCTTTGGAGGTGGAAAATAAAGAAAGGCCGAGTGACAGTAACTTTAAAGAACATGTAGAAAAGCTATTGAACCCAAAGAATACTTTAGAAATTGGGGAGGACACACTAGAAAATAGTGTGCCCTACATTCCGGTGGTTGACAATCCATTTTCTATGCAAGAGTTCATGGAGTCTGTCAATGGTATAAACAAAAACAAAGGTTACAATGGTATATGCCCGGGTATTGTACAGATGCTCCTTGAGTTATGGTTGTCATTTTTTCTGCTTCTTTTTCATGTTGTTTTCATGAATATGAATTATCCAGTCATGTGGTGCTATTCAAAACTAGTCCTTATGTTCAAACCTGGAAACAGAATGTTATGTGACAACTATCGAGGGATCTCTATAATGGACACGCTAGCTAAAATTTATGACACACTTATATATAACAGACTACTTTTATGGTGTAACATCAGTAAGTGCCAGGCTGGCGCACAGAATAAAAGGAGCTGTATAGAACAAATATTGTCGTTGCGATTACTGTGTGACTTTGCAATATTTAGAAATGTTAAATTATATGTGCTATTCATTGATTTTAGTAAGGCTTATGATAGGGTCCCGAGAAATAAGATGATAGAAGTATTAAGGAGTCTGGGATATGGGAAACGAATGTTATTAACTATTCAAGCAATGTATAAGTGCACAAAACATTTATTGAAAACTGCTGCCGTTACCACAACAATTGGCGTCCGTCAAGGAGCTCCAACTAGCTGTTTACTGTTCATTATATATATATATATATATATATATATATATATATATATATATATATATATATATATATATATAGACCGTTTTGTGAACATGCTGAAAAATGCAGTCGCAGCAGATGGATTCTTAGGAGGACTGCATGTCTTGCTGCTAATGGATGATGCTGTTATCTTGGCCACCAGCAGAGATACATGCTTAACGAAACTTCGTGTTTTATGTCAATACTGCGATGAATATGGAATGATCATTAATGAGAAGACCAAGTTTTTTGTCATTAACGGAGGAAAACAGGATAGAGAAGACCTAGTGGTAGGTAACACAAGGATAGAATATACCGACCAATACATGTATTTAGGAGCATGGTTTACAGACTCGGGCAAGATAAAGGATGTGATGGTTAAGCATGAAGTACAGAGTGAAGCTCTCGTTAACAAATTTGCCATATTCTGTGCAGTTAGCAGTGGAATGATCATTAATGAGAAGAAGACCAAGTTTTTTGTCATTAACGGAGGAAAACAGGATAGAGAAGACCTAGTGGTAGGTAATACAAGGGTAGAATATACCTACCAATACATGTATTTAGGAGCATGGTTTACAGACTCGGGCAAGATAAAGGATGTGATGGCTAAGCATGAAATACAGAGTGAAGCTCTCGTTAACAAGTTTGCCATATTCTGTGCAGCCAACTCACAAATGCCATACATCTGTAAGAAAAAAAGTATTTGATGCCGCTGTTATGTCGTCACTTTCATATAGCTCAGAATCATGGTTTACAAGTAATACAAAAGGTATAGAGAAGCAATAAAATAAATTAATTAAGTGGTTGCTAGGGGTTAGGAAGAATACGAGTGTAAATCTATGTATGTTAGAAGCAGGCATACCCCCTGTTGATTATATTTTAGATAAGAAGAAAAGAACATTCCTAATGTCAAAGCAAGACAGAACTGATAACGAGGAACCATTTACCTTCGTTTTTGACCTATGCAAGAACCATAATACGCCAGGATACAAAAATCTAACAAAAGTTTTATGTGATGACCAGACTTCAGATCCTCTGGGTAAGATCACAGACTATGTACAAAGGAAAGCACCAACAGCAACCAAGTTAAATACCTATGTTACAGAGCTTAACCCTTCCTTGAATGTTCATGATATTTATCAAACAACTAAATATATCCCAGATTATCATCGGGAATCTCTCACACGAATCAGACTTATGTCTCATAACTTGAGAGTGGAAACAGGTAGATGGAACCGTACACCAGCTACTTTCAGGACTTGCTCTTGTGATAATATATCCATACAAACAGAGAACCATGTATTAATTTTATGTTTAATTTCGGAAGATTGCCGACATAGATACCCTACGTTAAATTTCAGTAGCATAGGTGCACTTTTGAGTGAAAATGTATACTATGCAAATATGCACATGAAGTACTAGGGAGTTATAATCAAGCAATTGTCGATATGCCCGCTTGAATGCATTTTAATTGGACAAAATATTTTGTCATTGAATTATAACCTGTATTATCATGTATGTGCCTTATACTGGTTTGTATAATGTAAACAATTCAAATGTTATTTTGTAAATAAACTTAACTAATTAGCTATTGCATCAGCCTTGTTTTTTACTATTCTCAGGTACGTGCTTTATGTAATTAATGTATCAGTGAGAGTTCTATGCACAGTGTCAGTTGCGGAGGAGCTTTAACATGATTAATGGCACTGGATTTTTTATAGGTGAGATTACTTTCAGTTTGTTACCGTGGACATTATATGGATGTGATTTGCTTTGTGACATTGGATAACGTGCCTGTTCACCGTGAGGCACTGGAGTTGTTAACTGTATGGAACTGTAAGTGTACTAACGTATTACAGTATTGGCAGGTGTTAAAGTGCATACTATTGACACAATAATTTGGAACCTTGAGTCTCAGCACTGAGTAGCTTATGTCCGTGATTTATTTGTAGTCTGTTACTGTGACGTTATATGGATTTGATTTGGTGTTTTGCTGCGGGGCAGTGAACGTGTGTGCCTGGTCACTAAGCTTAGTTGGAGTTCTCAATTGTATAGAGGCCAATGTTGTGAGTACACTGTTGGATTTTTTTTGGGGTAGGGGGATTTAAAACATATACTGACGAATCATTCATAGCGCAGAAGTTATTATTACGTGTATTTTTTATAAATCTAGATACGATCATACAAAACCTCCATTTCATGACAATAGACTTCTTAAAATACCAGATATAGGGGAGAGCGGGGTAAGTTGAGCCATGGGGTAAGTTGAGACACAGGCTTTTACTCCTATTTGAAAAGCGGGACTCGACAACTAACGCCATATATGGGGAAGCAATAACACTATTCCAACTCTCCCCACAGTGTTTCAAGCCTAGCAACAGACGCTGATAAGCTGCCCCCAAAATACTTTTTTTTCAGCTCTAAAAGTGAAAAACTATGTAACAGGTATATACTAAGTTTATTCATATATTATTTTGATATTGCCTGACCTCTTAACTTCAATGTATAGCATAACTTTAAGTGTATTTGCAGGGAATAAGTAATAAACCAAGGCATGCTGTTATTAGGTGATACGTGGACATATATTAGAAAATCAAGGATGGGGTAAGTTGAGCCACAACAACTGGGGCAAGTTGAGCCACCATACTACTGATAAAATTGTGTATCTATTAGCCATGCAAAGATTATTCTCAAAGCCTAGCTGAGTATTAGATTTTAGAGTAACACCCAATATAATTGTTAAGCGTATTCAAAAAGTTTTAAGTATATATAGGCTATTAGAATTTAAAAAATGACTGGTTATAAAGGATTGTCCTTGAAACAAAGAGTATTTCCTCCTGATATGAAGAAGGATTTAGCAAACCATGTCAAATTACTGCCAGATATGTTCCATGGATTGTCAGTAGAAAGGTGATGTTTATCAACTTATGAGTTTGTCAAAATATATACAATAAATACTTGCTGTCATAATAGGTTTCCTTTATGTATTTCACAGTATGTAATTAATCTCTTTTATGCAACTAAACTTGTTTCTTTTGTGGTTTCATCATTTTCATAGATTCAGAAAAAATAACCAAGCATGGAACAAATTGCCCCATGGGGTGGCTCAACTTACCCCATGTATGGGATAAGTTGAGCCATAGACTACACGATACTTGACTGGACACTCGCGACAATCGCTGACAGACGATATTACATTTCGGTCCTATAGATTCCGCTCCTGTGAGTGATGACAGATAACACTTCATGTATCAGTTCATATTCTACTTAGGACATTGTATTTCATGTCTTTACAATCAGTAATGATTGCTGAACTATGGCTGAACCTAAAAAATGATTTTAAAACTTTTGCAATAGGAAATTAACATAAAGATTAAAAGTTTGAGTGAAAATCGTGTGGGAGTTGTGTATAAAGCATATTGTTTATAGTAAAAAGTTCTGGCAAAATCGCAATAATTTCTGAAATAAAACATCACATATTGTAAAATCACCATTCCTGAATATGATTTGATTGTGATCAAATGTCATATTATTTTTATATCGGCTTGGGAATGAATTTTTCACAACAATTCGTGGCGCGTAGCTGAGAAACTGAGCTGAGTGTGTGACGGTGAGACGTCCGTTGGTCTGTCAGTCAGTCACTCACCGCCAGTGGAACCAGACGGACGTAGTACTGTAGCTACTAGCTGGACACCGGACTCGTTTTAGCAGTAAGTATGCAACATTTGGTTAATGTAATGTCTGATTTATAAGATTTTAGGAGCATTTCAGTACTAAATTCATATAAAATTCCGTAGAAATTGAACGTAGAATTCCGTTAATTCAAAATTCGAATTTAGCTACCTACTCATCCCACCCACCAAGCACCCCCCCGCCACACACACACATGGGTAATAAAGTAGGATAGTTTGCAACTTATCAATGTTGTTATATGTTAATTTGGTGCAGTCTAAGCATTTTCTGGTCTTCTTCATCCAGTTAAAGTATTCACATTTGATTCTTCTCAGGATTTTCTTTAAGAATAAATTCATTTATGTTGTTTTCTTGCCTGGTAAATGTTGATGTTTAACAGTACCATTATTATTTTTTTCCCTTTGATGGGGTAAACAGCATCGGTACATACATACATACATACATAATTGATATGTTTAAATGCCATTATCTTACTGTGTGAGTGCTTACACACATGCATTAGGTTTTTTTTTTTTTTTACATTCTTCGAACGAATACATGCTACAGACTAGTAGGTAATATAACTATAGGAATTAATTCATTAATTTATAAATTTAATTGTACTTCTGAATTCTTTTTTTTTTCGGATGGTTATTTATTTTTATTTGTATAATTTTGTGTTCACTTGTAATGTGCTAACATTCACATTTTATTTCAGGTTTTTTTGGTTGTGACAACCATAAGGATACATTCCTGCAGATCCTTGTTGCCTTGGCCAGGAACTTCCCAGAGTCTGAGGTGGCACAGTGCTGTAATGGGCACAATGTAATCACCAAGATTCTCCCCGTCGTGGGCTGCAAACTTTTAAATGGTTTTGGCTCCAACTTGTGCAGGGACACAAACTCTGATGTTCACGCCATGTTGCCCTCCAAACGCCAGGCCACTGGCGACTGTGTGAGGGATACTAGAAGCCATGACCGAATGAAAAGGCAGAAGCTCCAGGGGCAGAAAAAATAGGTGATGGGGAAGATAATGACTGCGTCTTACAAATAGTGATTCGTGTCTGAGTATATACTTACTACTACTGCAGACAGTGTTTTTTTTCTGTGCAACAAAGATATTTCTCCCCCTGCAAGACAGTGACTTGTGTCTCTCTGGACGCAAGTACGCCAATTCTTTGAGAGTGAGGCCATCGTCAGGCGTGTCAACCTGGTGTGTCTTTCTCGATACACCTTGGAGGAGGTGGCAGAAGAGATGCAGACCGCCAGGGAGCAGCTGTTCATGGAGGATACTCGGGTGGTTCAGATGTTGATTGGAGAGCTCTCTGACCTGGACCCTGAACCACCAGAAGACCTGCTTGCGGCAGCTACAAGGCCCTTCTCGGGGTACCTGGTCAGGATGTCCTTGGGTGAAATTATTGAAAATATGGTGTTTTTATTGGTGTCTTAGGATTTAATAATTGTCGCCCACCGATGATGTATGTTGACTAATTGGTTTTTGTTGCTCATAAACATATTCTTCATATCACTCTGAGGTGTTTGCCTTTTGTTTGAGGTTTCTATGATGATTTTAAGTATTTTATTCAAATAAAACAAACAAAAAATCGCCTCAGCACCCATTTGCGAAAGACCCGATTTCGAGTGCACAGTCACGTATGGTGTATTCTATGGTATTGCATATTAATATAGACTTCATGGGCTATGCATGCAAGTGTTTTCAGATTGAAATTCAATATTCCTGGAAATTATTGCAAATTTAGTGTTTTTATTGGTGTCAGGATTTAATAATTGTCGCCCACCGATGACGTATGTTGACTAATTTGTTTTTGTTGCTCATAAACATATTCTTCACATCACTCTGAGGTGTTTGCTTTTTGTTTGAGGTTTCTATGATGATTTTAAGTATTTTATTACAATAAAACACAAAAAATCGGCTCAGCACCCATTTGCGAAAGACCCGATTTCGAGTGCACAGTCACGTATGGCGTATTCTATGGTATTGCATATTAATATAGACTACATGGGCTATGCATGTGTGTGTTTTCAGATTGAAATTCAAATATTCCTGGAAATTATTGCAAATTTTGTGTTTTTCTTCGTTTCTTAGGATTCAATAATTGTCGCCCACCGATGACGTATGTTGACTAATTTGTTTTTGTTGCTCATAAACATATTCTTTACATCACTCTGAAGTGTTTGCTTTTTATTTGCGGTTCCTATCTTAATTCTAAGTATTTTATTTTATTTTTCTAAAAATCTGCCGTAGGACCGGTTTGCAAAAGGCCAGATTTCGAGTGTCCAGTTAAGTATGGTGTAGTCTATGGTTGAGCCATAGACTACACCATACTTGACTGGACACTCGAAATCTGATCTTTTGCAAACAGGCCCTACGGCAGATTTTTAGAAAAATCAAATAAAATAATTAGAACTAAGATAGGAACCTCAAATAAAAAGCAAACACTTCAGAGTAATGTAAAGAATGTGTTTATGAGCAACAAAAACATATTAGTCAACATACGTCATTGGTAGGCGACAATTATTAAATCCTAAGAAACCAAGAAAAACACAAAATTTGCAATTTTTTTCCAGGAATATTTGAATTTCAATTTGAAAACACTTACATGCATAGCCCATGTAGTCTATATTAAGGCGTTTACATGTAATGTCAAGACCACTTGCCAAGATGCAATGACTAGGCAAATTCTGACCAACATATCGCAAACACTTTCAATATACGAATTTCTGCGTTTGCCAGTGTTTTGCCTCTTGTCATGTAACCAATCACAGCTTATCAAACTTCAGAACTTCATCTGTGTAGACACTGAGCGAGATAATATTTCGATTAAATAAGACGAAAGTAAGACGTTCAAGACCATAACAGTTGTAGAAATAAATAAGATTTATAATATATATGTTGTTTTTTATATAAAAGCTAACCAAAAACAAGCATAAAGCTTGAAATATATTAGGGAAGTGTTGAAAATAACGAATGTGGGCCCTCTACATGGGTGGAGCGAAGCGAATGTGTGTGTTTTCATGAGAAAGAATCTGGGTATATATTTTAAATAAATCAGAGGAAAGTAAGATGTTTGACACCATTATAGTTGATCGTCTACATAAGATTTATATTATATATATTGTTTATAATATAGAAGAACGCCAAAGACAAGCAAAAAGCTTGTAATATATTAGAGAAATGTAGAAAATAACAAGATGTGACAATCAAACTTGTGTGGGTGTTGATGTTTCAATGCATTTTGTGGTTGTAGCTTCGACTTACAATTGTTCCCTTTTTCCTAATAATAAGTAAAAAGCATATCATATTGTTTACAATTATTTTCATCAAATTAAAGTAAGAAATAAGATGTTTGTATATTGCACAAAAATATGTAAGTCAAAGAAAATTTAGACACTGAAGACAGATCCAGTTCCGAACACAAACATTTCATTGGAGCGAGCCCGCACTCCAGATACGAAGGCCCGAGGACGCCAGGCCGGGCCCGCGTCACTTCACTCCTTAGTCCTAAGGCCTGCTCGCTAGCAGGCAGCACAAGTCTAGCCATCCAGTGCTCACACACACACACACACACACACACACACACACACACACACACACACACACACACACACACACACACACACACACACACACACACACACACTCTCACTCTCATACACACACACACACACACACACACACACACACACTCTCTCATACACACACACACACACACACACACACACACACACACACACACTCATACACACACACACACACACACACACTCACACTCATACACCCACACACACACACACACACACTCAGACACACACACACACACACACACACACACACACACACACACACACACACACACACACACACACACACACACACACACACACACACACACACATCTTGCTGCTACTGGTAAGGTGATCTGAATACGACGATAGATGGACATGTTGTGGGCACTGGGCTTAGGACGAGTGTGGAGGGTGCTGTAGTTTCAATACAGAATCAGCAGGATATACATTTCGAATAAATAAGATGAAAGTAAGATGTTTGAGATCATGACAGTTGTTGAAATACATAACATTTACATTATTAATGTGGTTTCTAATATAACAGAAATCCACAAACAAGCATAATGATTGTAATATATAAGGGAATTTTTACTACATAGTGAGATGTTGGCTTCTACCTTAGGTGGAGTCAAGGATGGAAACGGTGCGAAATATACGGAGAAACCATGATATCTATTTCGAATAAATCTGAAGGAATTAAGATGTTTGAGATCATTTCAGTGCTTATAATTTAAAATATGTATATAATATATGTCGTTTTTAATATAAAAGAAAACTAAAAACAAGCATTAAGATTGAAATATATTAGGAAAATTGTGGCAACACCAACCAAGACATTTCTCCTTAAAATCGTGTTCGTGAAAACAAACGAAGTTTGGCGACACATGTAAACGCTTTTAATATGCAATACTATAGAATACACCATACGTGACTGTGTACTCGAAATCGAGTCTTTCGCAAATGGTTCCTGAGGCGATTTTTTGTTTGTTTTATTTGAATAAAATATTTATAATCATCATAGAAACCTCAAACAAAAAGCAAACACCTAAGAGTGATGTGAAGAATATGTTTATGAGCAACAAAAACAAATTAGTCAACATACGTCATCGGTGGGCGACAATTATTAAATCCTGACACCAATAAAAACACTAAATTTGCAATAATTTCCAGGAATATTGAATTTTCAATCTGAAAACACTTACATGTATAGCCCATGTAGTCTATATTATTATGCAATACCATAGAATACACCATACGTGACTGTGCACTCGAAATCGGGTCTTTCGCAAATGTGTCCTGAGGCGATTTTTTAAAAGTTTGTTTTATTTGAATAAAATACTTAAAATTATCATAGAAACCTCAAACAAAAAGGAAACACCTCAGAGTGACGTGAAGAATATGTTTATGAGCAACAAAAACCAATTAGTCAACATACGTCATCGGTGGGCGACAATTATTAAATCCTAAGACACCAATAAAAACACCAAATTTGCAATAATTTCCAGGAATATTGGAATTTTAAACTGAAAACGCATACATACATAGCCAATGTAGTCCATACTAATATGCAATACCATAGACTACACCATACTTAACTGTTCACTCTCAAAGAATTGGCGTACTTGCGTCCAGAGAGACACAAGTCCCTCTCTTGCAGGGGGAGAAATATCTTTGTTGCACAGAAAAAAAAAAAACCACTGTCTGCAGTAGCAGTAAGTATAACTCCCTTGAAGAGAGACACAAATCACTGGCTTGTAAGACGCAGTCATTATCTCCCCCATCACTTATTTTTTCTGCCCCTGGAGCTCCTGCCTTTTCATTTGATCATGGCTTCTAGTATCCCTCACACAGTCGCCGGTGGCCTGACGTTTGGATGGCAACTTGGCGTGAACATCAGAGTTTGTGTCCCTGTACAAGCTGGAGCCAAAACCATTGAAAAGTTTGCCGCCCACGACGGGGAGAATCTTGGTGATTACATTGTGCCCATTACAGCACTGTGCCACCTCAAATTCTGGGAACTTCCTGGCCAAGCCAAGAAAGATCTGCAGGAATGTGTCCTTATGGATGTCACAACCAAAAAACCTGAAATAAAATGTGAATGTTAGCACATTACAAGTGAACACAAAATTATACAAATAAAAATAAATAACCATCCGAAAAAAAAAAAAAATTCAGAAGTACAAATAAATTTATAAATTAATGGATTTATTCCTATAGTTATATTACCTACTAGTCTGTAGCATCTATTCGTTCGAAGAATGTAAAAAAAATCAACCTAATGCATGTGTGTAAGCACTCACACAGTAAGATAATGGCATTTAAACATATCAAATATGTATGTATGTATGTATGTACCGATGCTGTTTACCCCATCAAAGGGAAAATATAATAACGGTACTGTAATATAAATAAACTTGACTTGACTTGACAATAGAAGCTGATGTGGAGAGTTAAGGGTGTGTGTGCCTTTTGGAACGGAGCGCTGCTTCCCTAGCGTGGTAACACTGCAGCATTGGCAACTTTGGTCTAGCTGAGCGAGGCGACGGCGGCGGGAACACCATATCAGAACATTGCCGAATTATTGAGGGAAGATTCCTATATCTGAAATCAATCATCCAACCATATTTCACTAAAATATCAACATTTACCAGGCAAGAAAACAACATAAATGAATTATTAAAGGAAATCCTGAGAAGAATCAAATGTGAATACTTTAACTGGATGAAGACACCCAGAAAATACTTAGACTGCACCAAGTTAACATATAACAACATTGAAAAGTTTCAAACTATCCTACTTTATTACCCATGTGTGTGTGTGGCGGGGGGTGCCTGGTGGGTGGGATGAGGAGTAGGTAGCTAGATTAGAATTTTGAATTAAAGGATTCCATTGGTTTTGAGGTGACCGTGGTCAATCATGGTCTAACTAACTCGGTTAGACCATGACCGTGATATGTATCTATTTGTTAAATTCGCACGGTCATTTTTAGATACATAACAGTGGTGATGGTAGCCGTGATCAAATAATGACCGCTACTAAAGTTTCATCATCCACCGTTCATCAACCATTCTACGTTCAATTTCTATAGGGAGTTTTATATGAATTTAGTACTGATATGCTCCTAAAATT
Organism: Cancer borealis; assembly: GCA_036785275.1. Classification (NCBI taxonomy): domain Eukaryota; kingdom Metazoa; phylum Arthropoda; class Malacostraca; order Decapoda; family Cancridae; genus Cancer; species Cancer borealis. The sequence continues at coordinate 18,057 of JAXIVD010002625.1, forward strand.
TTATAAATCAGACATTACATTAACCAAATGTTGTATACTTACTGCAAAAACGAGTTCGGTGTCCAGCTAGTAGCTACAATAGTACGTCCGTCTGGTTGCACTGGTAGTGGGTGACTGACTCTTGACAGACCAATGGACGTCTCGCTGTCACACAGTCAGCTCAGCTTTCTCAGCTACGCGCCACGAATTGTTGTGAAAAATTAATTCCCAAGCCGATATAACTATAATATGACATTTGATCACAATCAAATCATATTCAGGAATTGTGATTTCACAATATGTGATGTTTTATTTCAGAAATTATTGCCAATTTGCCAGAAAATTTTGCTTTATACACAACTCCCACACGATTTTCACTCAAACTTGCAATCTTTATGTTAATTTCTTATTTGCAAAAGTTGTAAAATCATTGTTTAGGCTCAGCAATCATTACTGATTACTGATTACTCAGCAATCATTACTGATTGTAAAGACATGAAATACAATGTCCTAAGTAGAATATGAACTGATATATGAAGTATTATCTGTCATCACTCATAGCAGCGGAATCTATAGGGCCTAAGTGTAATATCGTCTGTCAGCGATTGTCGCGAGTGTCCAGTCAAGTATGGTGTAGTCTATGGTTGAGCCATTTCAGATATTATTTTTGAGTGTCCGGCATGACATTAAGAAAGGAGAAATTAAGCTGAAAATTGCCTCATATACGCTTGAAAGATAGAATTTTCAGATGACATATTAATTTGTATTAATTACGCTTGTGTTTTAGAGATAACTTGCGCAAAGCGAAAAATGGCTCATCTTACCCCGCCCTCCCCTACTATTTCTAAACAAATGTACATTTGTCTTTAAATCTATTCATACAAATTTCGTTGACAATGGACAATGGATAGGTGTTCATATGTGGGTATGGGAGTGTGTCACGGGGAACCTGGGGGGGTGTAATGTAATGTGTTACTACTAGGTAGGGAGTGTGTGTTTTTATACACTACAACTACTACAACACTCGATCGTGTAAAAACTATCTGTGTATGTATCTAGTGAGAGATATAACCCCTAGGCGCAAGGTTTAACACTTGTCACACACACACTTACCTCCTTTCAGCTTTCCACCACCTAATGTACTAAAGTTGGACTCCTTAAGAAAGACACAGTAAAAAGACGTGCGTTAAGCCCCGTACACACTATGTATCATGATGCACGTAATGTTGAACGGATGTGTTGAAAAACGACTTTTTCAACACGATGCTCGTATGCTCAGTGATGCATCGTCATTCAGAGTGGCAGGACGTCCGCTCAGCTCCAGCGCCGATGGCTCAATCACCACCATCCGCCAAACCCCTTGAGTGGACAAGGACCAACACACTACATTTTATTGAAAATGCTGAAGTAGCATCAAGTGCAAGCAGTACAAAATAAGGAACATCAGGAGTGCAAGCTTGGAAACTATAAAAGCAGACTTATCGAGTTTTGTAAACTGTACATTGCGGAATGAAAACATCACCAAAAAGCTGAACACACTGAAGACACAATTCCACAGGGAAATGTCTGCAATCAAAGCATCACAGAAGTCTGTAGCTGGCACGGGAGATCTCTACACTTCGAAGCTATGGTGTTTTGATGAGCTGCGTTTCCTGGTTGACGGAGAAGCTCGTGCATCCACTTCTAACTTAGATGAAGGAGAAACTACTACTGCAGAAGTAAGTTCATCATTTTATTGTGTGCACTTGTACTCCAGCATAAATATAATTTACATACTTATTGTATGGGTACAGAAAGTACCGCGTTTGGATGTCCTTCCGGTGTAGAGGGCGAAAGAAACACCAGACGTTCCGAAAAGGGTTCTTTACTGGAGAATACAAAAGAAGCAAGGGAGTGCGACCGGCTGGGGGGGACGCACGCCTTTGTCTAACATATGCTACGGTGTTGCCGCTTAAACTGTGCAGCCAACACTTTTGTCACAGATTCATGGGAGATGTATGTATGTGTGTTACAATGAATATGTGTACACGTGACCTATTTATCACTCATCTACACCTCCCTCCCCCTTTACGCTCGTAGGTCCATCTCTAGCGGGCTTTTTGTGTATAGCCTTGGAGATCTGCATGGGACCACAGGGGTGTTCTGAATTAAGGACTTTTCCATGTCCGTGCAAGGGGCCACAGGGATATGTGGGAAGGAGTCAACACCAGGGGATAGCACTGAACGGAGGAGGCGACGATTACGCCACCACACTCGGCCGCTGGGGAGACGAACCTCGTATTGCCGTGACTTGCCGCGGCTTATGATGACCCCGACCTTGTCCCAGCGGAGAGATGTCGGGTGGGTTCTGAATCCTGACGGTCTGTCCGACACTCAATCTGGGTAGGGGGGCGAGCATGCTGGTCGTACTTGAGCTTTACCTGCTCAGCACGTGGGCTGCAGGATGGTCACAGTCTTCGGACTTGGCCTGCCAATCCTTTGAGAAGGACTGAGAGTGGGCAGGTACGCAGTAACGTAGTGGACGTCCATACAGGATCTGTGCAGGGGAGCGGCCAGTAAAGTTGGGGTATTCCGCAACTCTAGAAGGCCACGGTCAAACTCCTCGCAGTCAATATTGTCTGAAGGTGCCGTCTTGAGGATCAGGTGCTTTACTGATTTCATGGCAGCCTCGGCGTGATCATTTGACTGTGGGTAGTGTGGTGAAGACACACCGTGGTGGAAACCCCACCGCTTCATGAATTCTTGAAACTCGCGGCTGGTGAATTGAGGTCCACCGTCGGTGCGGAGGCGGAGTGGAACACCGACCTCCCTGAAGTATCTGCAGAAGATCCGGATGGTGTTGGAAGGTGTAGTGTTGCCTTTGCATCGGACGACAACAGGCCAGCTAGAAAGTCTGCCTGTGACAACAAGGAAGGATTTCCCTGAAACAGCGAAGAAATCAGCTGAGACATATTCAAAGGGCCTATCGGGATGGTCGCCGTTGTAGAGATTCCTGTTGGAGATTAGGCTGCAATACCTGGCATGACTCGCAGGCTCGGACCGTGCTGGTGATGTCGGAGTTGATGCCTGGCCAGAAGACAGTCTGTCGTGCCCGTCGCTTTGTAGCCTCCACACCTCTGTGGCTGTCATGAAGACGAGCGAGGGTGCGGCTACGAAGGGCGGCAGGATTCAAAATTCCTTGTCCGTAAAGGACGAGATCGCCATCAGCGCAGAGACTGTCCCGAAGCTTCCAGAACGGGAGTAGGTCGCTGTGGAGATCGTAGCGATTAGACGGGAATCCTGATGTGACGCAGCTCCAGAGACGGATGTACGTACGAAGAGTCAGCTCGTGCTGCGTTGCGGAGTTCTTGGAGGGTCCTGTCAGCGTCTTGGGACGGGGAGTTATCCTCAGAGGTGATGGCATTAACTGTGACGACGGCCCTGAGGTGTGCTGTAGAATCTGCACAGGAGGCGTCGTCCTCTGGAGTGGGATGGCTGACTGGGGCTCGTGATAGGGCATCAGAAATGCTGAGCTGCTTGCCAGCACGCCACACTGCAGTAAACAGGTAGGGTGCCATCTTCTCTTTCAAGCGCTGGAGGCGGGGATTCTCGACTGCATCTAACGAATAGTGGTTGAGGATCGGGATGAGTGGCCGGTGGTCTGTCATCAGGGTTAAAGTTTTGCAGTCCACTGAGGTACAGCCGGCATTTGGACGTTGCCCAGACAACAGCAAGCAGCTCCAGCTCAATGGTGGCGTAGCGAGTCTCCGCGTCAGCGAGGAAACGTGAGCCACACTGAACTAGATGAAGTCGTCCGTTGCCATGGTCCTGTAGGAGGGCATAACCCAATCCGTAGAGGCGAGAGGCATCAGTCTGGAGGATTACTGGTCTGGCCGGGTCGAAGGGAGCCAGAACTGGTGGGCTCATTAGAGCGGCCTTGACTCGGCAGAATGCTTCGTTGTGGTCTGCAGTCCAGATGAATACTCTCTTGGGGCTCATCAGGGGACGTAGGGGCTGAGCTGTAGCAGCAATATCAGGGGTGAACTCTGTTAACTGGTTCACTAACCCCATGAATGAACGAAGGTCAGTCAGGTTGGTGGGGTTTGGGAAGTCCCTGATTGCAGCGACCTTACCAGGGTCAGTTTCGATGCGCTTTGATGAGATGTTGTAGCCACAGAAGTGCACACCTAGTGCAGCGACCACGAACTTGTCGCGATTGATGGTGATCCCGTTCTTGCGGCATCTGATGAGCATCTCGTAGACTGGAGATCTTTATCGTAGAGCAGAATGTCGTTGACTACCTTGACGCAGTTCTGCAAATCCTGGAGGACCATGTCGCCACGAAGGCAGAAGGCATCGCCTGTAGCTGCAAAGCCCATTGGTTCTCGACGGTGTTGGAAGCGTCCGTAAGGCGTAATAAAGGTAGTCAGCGGTTGATTCTCTTCAGCCAGCTCCATTTGCCAGTATCCACACAACGCATCCGCAGTCGTGAAGAACTTTGCCTTCGGGTCCACACTACATACAGCAGTGAATGGAGTAGGCGAGGGATGGGTTGGGCGGGAAACTTGGCTGTTGAGTTTGGTGAGGTCCACAGTAATGCGGACTCCTACATTTTTAGGAAATACGACGAGAGGGTGGCACCACTCTGAAGGCTCGTCACCAGCAGGCTTGATGATCCCTTGGGCCACCATGGAGTCCAGTTCTTCCTTCACTTGGTCCCGGAAGGCAAAAGTAATCTGGCGTGGTGTGTGGATGGCAAAGGGCACTGCACTGTCCTTGAGGTGGATTCTCATTGGTGGGCCTGACATGGGCTTGAGAGGGGCCGCCCTGAGATCCTCCTTGGAGACCAGCACATCCTTGAATGTAGGCAAGAAGATCTGTTTGGCTTCAGCAGATGTGCTTGGAATGAAAGGCAGCTCTTTACACCTGTTGACGTGCTTGACTTCAATAATTGGCTTCGGGAACTCCGGGGAGATGATAGCCAATTCTTGACAGTGGCCATATGACAGCAGCGGCACCTGGACTGTAGCAGAACACGATCGTTTACCCAAGATAAGGGTAGCTTGAAAAACACCCAAGGCTGGTGACATAGGAGAGCCATCTGCAGTCAGCATCGTTGTTGTAGGTGGGGGCTCCAAACTATTTCGAGGAATCTGCAGAATGTCCAGATGCTGAGGGCCAACCACTGAAATGTCAGCACCTGTGTCGGGCAGCTCTCGTAAGAGAGAAGAACACAGATGGGCTGGGGCGTCTGGCAGGCGGTGGATCCCACACGACGGCAGCTGGACTTCTTACCCTTTTGCGGAGGTAAGGTGGTGCTGTCGCTATGATGACTGCTTTGAGCCCTGTTCTTCTGATTGCAGAACTTTTCATAGTGCCCCATGCGACTGCAAGACTGACATTGAACGATGACAGCGGGGCATTTCTGTGTCCTAGAATAAATACCTCGGCGGCCACAGTTGTTGCAACTACTTTCAGCAGCTGGGCACTTGTCTGAAGGGCCATGTGGGCGGGCATAGCACTGGCAGAGGCCAACGGGTTTGGAGGGTGGAGTCACAGCAGCTGTTTTCTTGTGTCCCTTCTACTTCTTGTAAGTAGAAGTGGCGCACAGCTGAGAGGGTGGGGCACGAATGGCAGAAGTGGCCTTCCTGGTGGCTTCGTAAGACCTGCAGGTGTTGACCACGTCCTGTAGTGAAGCGGTCGTGTCGAAAGAAATGAGTTTCTGGACGAGTTCCTCGTCTCTCAAACCCATGAGGATTATTATTTTCAATTGAGTCTCCTCGCAAGTAGAAGAAGCTCCAGCGCAGACGTCAAGTTCTTCTGCTATGTGTTTGAGCCGGACATAGAAGTCAGAGAAAGATTCTCCCTCAAACTGCTTGCAACCAAGTAGTTCTCTGCGACGTAGAGCTTCATTACGAAGGCTCTTGATGTGTTCCTGTAGTGCGTTCAGGACTTCCTCCACTGTCTTGTCTGTGGCAGGAGGAATGTCGAGTTTATGCTCCAACACTCTCTGTGTCTCCAAGGTCAGGCACATTCTCAGCTGGATGAGTTGTTTCTGTCGTGGAAGCTTGAATAGGTCCACCATAACAGAATAATCATCCCAGCGGCGTCTTCACTCGCGGAATACTTGAAAAGTAGCGCCTGCTTGCAGAGGAGGTGGGTTCTGTGCGACTGCCTTTTGTGGGGGAGGAACAGATGAACTTGTGGAGGGACTTGCTGCAGGTGTCGATGCTGGAGAGAAGGTGGTAGCGGGTGCACCACTGCCTGTAGCATCAGCTGGGGAGGAACTGGCTTGAGGCGAGGCAGGAAAGAGTAGTTGAAGAAGTGCAGTGAAGCGTGATTCTTCCTGCTGACGGCGTAACTCATCGGCTTGAAGCTTCCTACCCTCGTCTTGTTGTCGCATCTGCTCCATATACTGTATTATGTGGAGTAGATCCGTGCCCGGTGTGGGATGCGCAGGGTGGGTGGGGTGCAGAGACTGGTATGGTGTTAGTGGTGGAGGCGGTGGTATACTGCATGTTTCCATCATACTTGACATACCGTCCCTTGTACCATCCCGGTGGGCATCTGCCTCCTCCTCGTGTGAAGATGTGGCGTCATCAGTCTGGAGAGAGGAAACCTTGTATCCATGACGACGAGTTGTGCAGTGTTTTTCTTTTTAAAAAAACAAGTTTGTTTTTTGAAAATGGCAGTGCGCCCAAGGTAGCAGGCCTCGGATTCATGAACGAAGGCAGTAGCTAGTTAACGCCGCCACAAACTAACGCTAACTTTACTACCTCGCTGCTACCTCGCTGCTCTTTAAGGCTGATTAAGGCATTCACAAAAAAGGTAGTAGCCGGTAGTAAGAGATTCAGTGACGTCATGAGTGACGTCACGATGTTTGACGTACTCACCAGCCAATCACAACACTGTTTACAAAACACAGCAACCAATCCCGAGCCATCCACGTTATCAGTGTTTACAAACACAACAGTTTCTTCATGCATGTGACTCTCATGTATCAACGATGATATATTTTATAGTGATTTCATAACTATATAGGTAAAGAATATATGTTTCCAAGATATATATTCTTTACCTATAAAGATCTCATAACTCTGGGAAAATATACTTTTTTATACCTATTTTATACAATATATTTGTTACCCTTATTATTTAGTTTTACTATTCCTTGCTGTGAATTTTAATACAGTACTAGCATAAAGACAGAAGACACTCACTGATAAAAAATATATAGTACTACATGCAGTAACCTTGTTCCCTTCTATCAATAGATAATAAGAATAAATATGAGGTAAATTTACGATCTCTCTCTCTCTCTCTCTCTCTCTCTCTCTCTCTCTCTCTCTCTCTCTCTCTCTCTCTCTCTCTCTCTCTCTCTCTCTCTCTCTCTCTCTCTCTCTCTCACGCATAGGAATAATAATAATAATAATAATAATAATAATAATAATAATAATAATAATAATAATAATAATAAAAACAATAGTAATAATAGTAATAAAATAACCAAAAATAATATTGACTATGAAAGAAGTAATATTGATGGCAATAATTCTCTCTCTCTCTCTCTCTCTCTCTCTCTCTCTCTCTCTCTCTCTCTCTCTCTCTCTCTCTCTCTCTCTCTCTCTCTCTCTCTCTCTCTCTCTCTCTCTCTCTCTCTCTCTCTCTCTCTCTCTCTCTCTCTCTCTCTCTCTCTCTCTCTCTCTCTCTCTCTCTCTCTCTCTCTCTCTCTCTCTTACGCATAGGAATAATAATAATTAATAATAATAATAATAATAATAATAATAATAATAATAATAATAATAATAATAATAATAATAATAAAAACAATAGTAATAATAATAGTAATAAAATAACCAAAAATAATAATGACTATGAAAGAAGTAATATTGATGGCAATAATTCTCTCTCTCTCTCTCTCTCTCTCTCTCTCTCTCTCTCTCTCTCTCTCTCTCTCTCTCTCTCTCTCTCTCTCTCTCTCTCTCTCTCTCTCTCTCTCTCTCTCTCTCTCTCTCTCTCTCTCTCTCTCTCTCTCTCTCTCTCTCTCTCTCTAATATATGCCGCACATACGTTGTTGCCATGGAACAGCTCCTTCCTCATTGAAATACCCCATGAACTCTTTCCTGACTGCTTTTGCCTCATTTGTGGGATGCCTCTGTAATCTCTCCAAAGGCAGAAGCTGCCTATCATCACGCCATGCCCCAGGTGTTACCACTCCATTCACAACATTCTCGTTGTCCAAACTACCAACAGGTGTATAGAATGATTCTCTGCGCAAGAAATTGTGCACGGCTGTGCAGGCAAGAACAATTTTCTCCACCTTCTGAGGGCTCAAATTTATTGCACTCAGGAGAATGCGAAACTTATTTGACATAATGCCTAATGCATTCTCAACAACACGCCTTGCTCTTGAAAGTCTGAAGGAGAAAATTCTTTGTTCATTATTTTGATGTTTAAATGGATACGGTTTCATGAAGTATCTCTTGAGTGGGAAGGCATCGTCACCTACAAAGACGTATGGCAGGATCCTGTGGCTGTCATTCAGCTGTTCATCTGCGGGAAGGCCCATCGCTCCGTCATGCAGCCGCGCGCACAGAATTGAGTTTGTCCACACACCGCCATCTGAAATTCTTCCGTTTGTCCCCACATCTACATACATAAATTCATAGTTTGTGTTCACTACAACCATGAGAACAATACTGTGTGAACCCTTATAATTGAAGTAGTAGGATCCACTCTCTTTTGGAGGCCATATAGCGATGTGTTTCCCATCCACCACTCCAACACAGTGAGGAAAATTCCACTTCCCAAACTGTTTTGCCACTGCCTTCCATTCACCAGGAGTTGATGGCATCTGAAAAGAAAGGGGGGAAAAATTAAGCATCCTTTTTAAATACACATGTAGGCAAAACTGAAACATTCTCAATATTAATATGCAATTAAATTTATTTATCCACAGATCGATGAAGTGGCAACTCTGCCGGGCAATGAGAATGAGGACGCCGTCGATGACGTCGGAGACGTGTGTCTCGACACGACATGCTACACCCTACCAACCATATACACGCGAGCGTGGAGATGACTCTGGCCAATGGCTGCCTCGACCCTCTGTAGGAACTGCGATGCTGCGTAGGGTGTCCGCTGTCCTTCGTCTTCTCTCCTGTGGCCGCTTTCTTCTGCAGAAGGAAGTTTCGCTTGCCACACGTGGTCCCTCGCCGGAGAACACACACGTCCTATCTGGAGTAGCGAGAAGGAGAAAGAGAGTCCCGGGTGGCATATTTCCAAAATCTTCATCACATTCCAGTCGCCCCGCCCTCGCCAGTGACGTAGGCAGACTCTGCCTCGTGATTGGCTGGCTTACTCTTGGCTCTCCACACCATCCCCACCCCCACCTTTCTCTCCCGCTCCCTTCTCTCCTCTCCCGCTCGCCGCCCGCACCCCCTCCCCCACTCCTTTTTTCTCTTCCGCGCTCGCACCCTCTCTCCCACCCCCTTTTCTCTCCCGCGCTCGCAATGCCTCCCTCATCCCCTCCCACATCACACACACATCATCCAGATTCACACATTCTTACCTGATGTCCCGTTCTCCTCCCCCCGTCTGCTCGTCTTGTGGCGTCCTTTCCTCTTCCCCATCTCCTTCTTTCATGTCCCGCCTTCGCAGCTCCTCGTCTTGCAGCCTTCCCCCATCTCTCTTCCCTAGCTCGCGCCCCCCGTATTGCTGACGTCCTCGCTGAGTCTCCTTCCTTTTCCCTTCCTGCCCTTGTGTCCTTTCTCCGTGCCGCTAACGTCCTTCATCTGATTTAATCCCTACCCGATCTTCCTCCCCTCACCTAACCCCGCTATCCCAATAGTGCCATATGGCCTTTGTTGCATGGCACATTTCCTCCTCCACATTACAATTACAATTTCGCTCTGCTTCGCACCTGATCTGTTTTGCCAACACTACACCGTTCACACCTCATAGTGTGGAGCACCATGGCAGGCAGAACACTTGCAGAGCTACGTAAAATGTCTAGGACACAGGTTAAGAGTTTCACGAAAGAGGAACTCATTGACACGATACTATCTGCTGCGGAGAAGGAGGATGGTGTAACTGCTCATCTGGAAGATAGGCTGTTAACAATTGCGACCGAGTTGGCTGAGCTGAGAAGAGCAATTGCATCGTCTGAGTGTAGTGTTACTAGGAAAGTGACAGATATGGAAGAGAAAGTGAGTAAGCAAGCTGATATAATAATGAAGCAGCAACTGTTTTTAGAGAGGATTTATAGAAAAGAAAGAGAGACTAACTTAATTGTACTGGGTGTTCCTAATGAGCAGTTGGCCCTTGCAGGTGCCACTGACGATGCTGCAAAACATGGAAAGGTTTGGGAAGTGTTGGAGAATGACACCGAACTTCGCTCCCATTGCAGACTGGGGCGCTACGACCCCGGCAGTACCCGCAACCGCCCAATCCTGGTGACTGTGGCCAGCAGGGATGCCAGAGACGAAGTATTGGAAAAAACGGCCAAGATTAAGGTCCGGATCGGGGCATTCGAGAAGAAGTTCATGCTGAAGCTACTGAGAAAGAACGACCGGAGAACCAGGGATGCACGATCCGATTTGATGTAAGAGAGAGAAAGCTGTACAGGAATGAGGTGGTTATTGATAGTTGGAGCCTTCAGCCTTTTTAATACAACAACAAAACCACTTAAGGATCGCTTCATGGAATGATAACGGGGTAAGGACGAAACTTGAAAAGCCTTATGTATGTAATATATTGGTTAATTATGACTTGATTGGCTTATATGAGATAACAACTAATATGCATGTTTCATTTTCTGGCTACACTTCGTACATAAGCCGTGATAATAATAATCCTTATCGTGGTGGTACGTGTGCACTAGTAAAGCAAGGTCTAAGTGGTGACGTCATGGAATTAGACGTGTCTATCTCTGACCAGGTGTGGTTTATGCTCAGGTGTGTGCCTGGTGTTCTGTTTGGCTTGTGTTATGTGCCGCCGCCAGACTCTCTCTTTTATAACCATGCCTTGCTGAGTAGTGTACAGGAGAAAGTTAAAACAAGTCACGCAAGTTATGGATGTGTGGTAGCGGGAGATATGAACGCCCGTTTTGGTGAGGCCGTGTGTGAGTTGTCAGGTAGGCTTGGATTGGAGCAGTGTTCATATCCCACTATCCCTGACCGTGTGCAATGTAATGATAATGCCAGTGCCCTGCTTGGTGTTTGTATTGAAGAGAAAGTACTTGTTGTTAATAATTTGTGTTGTTTAGAGAATATTTACATTAGCAAATTAACATTTCGTCTAGGGTGTGCATGGGTGTCTGAGATAGATTCTTGCTTAATGTGAGCTAGTATCATTCGATATTTGTGTAGTTTTAATGTTAACCAGGAATTGAGATTACCATCAGATCATGCTCTTGTCTTTTGAGCGATGAGGGTTCCAGATGTTAATTTGGATGCCCTTGTCACCCGAGCGTCGTGGTTAGGAGATCACGCAGTGTTGCATAATAAGGAGGCATGTAATCTTGTGAGACCCCCAATTAAATTGATCACTGCAGATTCTGAAAAGTTTGTAAATGTGTTGTCTCAACAATGTCAACCAATACTGAGTGGTGACACATAAACATGTGTGCGTGATGTATGCGGTGTACTATACCGGGGTCCGGACAAAACCTCCAGCGGACAAAACCCCCAGCGGACAAAACCCCCACGGACAAAACCCCCACGGACAAAAAACCCCAGCGGACAAAAACCCCAGCGGACAAAACCCCCAGCGGACAAAACCCCCAGCGGACAAAACCCCCAGTTATATTTTTTCTGAAGAGGATATATATTTTAAGTAATTTATTTTCTAACTTATGATTACATTTACTTAAATAATCATATAATATATATAATATATCATATATATTTTGTCATATATAATTAAAAAACCGAAAGAATCATGAACAATATTATAAAAGGAAAGAATGTCGACAGGTAAGGTAATCTTAAGGGAAGGGCATGTCAGGTCAGGTGTGTGAATAAGGCCCACCTCACCACCATAATAACATAATGAGGCTACTTATACACCAAGAAGAGCTCAAACAGTATATGAATTAGTTGGGAATGTTCTATGAATAATACATTTTCTTGTAAAGGTTGTGCTCATACAGAAAGGAGCACTGCCAAAAGACCCTAAATCCCTACGAGAATTGGAGCAAATCAGTGGTGAATTGAAAACTACGGGAGCTCCAGAATATCAAGATTTTCTCATTCATGACAATGGACCTGAATCGACAGAGAGGATTATAGTGTTTGCAACCAACCAGGCACTTGAACATCTATCCCGCAGTACCACATGGTTTATGGATGGGACCTTTGCAACAGCTCCAAGAATTTTCCAGCAATTATACATCATCCGAGTTCCCCTTGGCTTATCTGCTGTAACATGTGTGTATGCCTTTCTGTTTACGAAGTCACAATCAGCCTATGAAAAACTCCTCCGGGCAATCTTGGATAAATGTAATCATCTGGGATTCAATCCAGATCCCACCAATGTGATGACTGGTTTTGAACGTGCAGTGCTCAACGCTATTTCTACAGTTCTGGGACCACCTGTGTCTTCTCGTGGCTGTTTCTACCATTTGACCCAAAGTACATGGAGGAAAGTGCAAAGTTTAGGACTGACTACTGCGTACAGGAGTGATGATCGAGTGAAATATTTTTGTGGAATGTTGGATGGACTAGCGTTTCTACCTATAGACGAAGTGGCTATTGGGATGGGTTATCTGATAGAGAATATACCTGATGTTGAAGGACTGGAAGACCTAGTGGACTATTTCAGTAGCACCTATGTGTTCGGCACTCATCGCCGCATCCAGCCACCAGCTCTTCCTGATGTAATAATTCCTCTAGTACGCGTGAGAAAGATTCCTCCCCTGTTTCCGCCACATTTATGGAATTGAACAGATCAATGTTTCTATTTATCCTTACTTGTCTGCATTCTTTCCATAACGTGTTTGCAGGTACTCAGGTAGACAAAACAATGAGCAGGTGCAGTAAACCAACACAGAGATATTTATATTTTTCTTGATTACTTCAGCAAAAATTTTCTTCATTATATTTCTGCTTTTAATTGTAATGGTATTAAAAGGTATTAAAGTGATCTAACACAAAGAGAAATTATAATATGTTTCATGATTACTTCGGTATAGATTACTTACATTATATATCTTCTTTTAATGTTAATGGTATTAAAAGGTATTAAAGTAAAATAAACAAAAAATATATAACTTGGGGGTTTTGTCCTACTTCGCACTTTTACCTTGGGGGTTTTGTCCGTGGAGGTTTTGTCCGCGGGGGTTTTGTCCTATGGGGATTTTGTCCGTTGGGTCCTACACCCGTACTATACCAGTGTGCACGTGGGTGAGGTGTAATATGACGATTCTGTAAGTAGATGGGAGCGATTAGTGGAGGAGGGAGGCGAAGGAAGGTTATGGCGAGCGATTAATTGGCGAGGTGAGCTGAGTGGTGGTGAAGATGTGGTGGATGTAAGGTTGATTCCCACTGATGGGGAGTTTAAGGGACATTTTGAAGGTTTATATAATCCTCCTGATGAGGGTGTACCCAGTGTCAATGTCTTGCATGGGGATGTTTATATGCCAATGTTGGATGACCTAATCGTGCAAGAGGAGGTGTCAGTCCAGGTGAGGAGACTGAGAGGTAATAAGACGTGTGGTCCAGATGAGGTGCCACAGGTGTTTTTAAACTTTTATCCCCAGCCTGGATCCTTACACTAATTGTGTTATTCAATAATGTGTTTATGTCTGCATCTTATCCGGTGTCCTGGGCTTAGTGTCCTGCTTAGAAAAGGATCACGAGCGGCAGTAACAAATTATAGAGGCATTAGTGTTATGGACAGTATGGCAATGCTTTATGACATGGTTTTGAGTGCAAGATTAGCCAGGTGGTTTATCCCAGACCGTGAACAGGCTGGCAGTCAGGCGGGGAGAGGGTGCATTGAGCCTGTTGTTACGTTGCTTTTGTTTTGTGATGTTGCACGTCGAAATAAATTTAAATTGTTTGTAACATTTATTGATTTTACACAAGCTTATGATAGGGTGCCACGTGGTGTTTTATTTGAAGTCTTGAAGCGGTTAGGGTGTGGTGCTACTATGCTGTTAGCCTCGGTTGCCATGTATAAGATTTCGCACTCTGTTTTAGATAGTGCTGTTATTTCAGCCACGATAGATGTGCGCCAAGGATCTCCAACATCATGCTTATTGTTTGTTACCTTTGAGAATGATTTAATTAAGTTAATTAAACAGAATTGTGACGTAGAAGGGTTCTTGGCATGATTGCATATCCTAGTTCTAATGGATGATACAGTGCTTTTGTAAACCAGTAAGCGAAACATGGTGCATAAATTAAGGCTTTTGAATGAATGTTGTATGGCATATGAAATGAAGATAAATAAGACTAAGACTAGATTTTTTGTAATAAATGGAAATGATGAAGATAAGGTGACGATACATGCGGGTGAAGTGAGTGTGGCCATATGTGACCAACATACATACTTAGGCAGCATATTTACTGCAGATGGCTCAACAACAACTGCTATTAAGATGCAAGCACAATCAAAAACTTGTCATGCACTCAAATATATTTCTTTTATAAATAAGAATTGTGATATACCTTTCCACATAAAAGCTAAAGTTTTTCACGCAGCTTTCGTGTCTACCATGTTGTATGGATGCGAGTCATGGTTGAACGGCGATATGAAACCTGTCCACAAATTATACATGCGGTGTATCAAGCAGTTGTTGGGGGTTAGAAAGACCACATGTAACGATCTGTGTTTGATAGAATTGGATTTTCCCCCCCTAAGGGCTCTTGTTATGTCCAGGCAGCGCAAGTTTTTCAGTAGCGTGTGTTGTGAAAGAGTAGCCATGCTTGATGACCCTCTGTCTCACGCTATACGCATTGTGTAGCGCAACACCTGCCCCACCGCGCACTATGTCAGGGACTTGATAAATAAGAACACTGATGACGTGCAGGTTGCCATGGATAATATTAAAGTAAAGGTTAGGTCATCAGAATCTAATAGAATGAGTATATATTTGTCTGTGAACCCAGGTTTGTGTGGTCATGAAATTTATACTAAGATTAATGAATGGGAGCGTGTTTCATGGACTCGTTTAAGTCAGTGCTCATTCCCTTGCTGTTGTAAAGGGGCGGTGGAGTCGGCGGGGTCGGAGACACTTATCCATGGAAGAGCGCGTATGTTCTTGTGGACAGGTGCAAAGTGAACCCCATGTAGTGATGGAATGTCCTAGAACGCAAAACATCCGTCAGGAGTGTACTGTTTCCTCCTTTGACAATTTGTTGTTAGAGACAACTGATTATGTTGAAGTGTGCTTCATAATTCATCGTATCCTTAATGAGTATTCATAATGTACTGTACCTAGGTGATCATGTAATGCAATGTTCCTGTATTTTAGTGTGATTTTTGGTTTTAATTGATTTAGACGTTTCAGTTTGTTTTAAGTTATACATTTTATGCGTTTTCGAGCATTCTTATTGTATTTTATTGTTCTGTATGTTAACCCTTTTAGTTGAGGTTTTAGTTATATGTTGATGTGTTCAGTTTTGGGTGCTTTTAGGGTCATGAATATGCTTTTAGGATTTTGGATGTCGTTTTAGGTTTGTAACTTTTTAATTGGACCATAATTATGGTAATGTATGTTATGGACTACTATTATAATTATGTCTGTTATGAGAGAAATTTTATGGTCGATAATGATATGAATATGAATATGTGTGTGTGTGTGTGTGTGTGTGTGTGTGTGTGTGTGTGTGTGTGTGTGTGTGTGTGTGTGTGTGTGTGTGTGTGTGTGTGTGTGTGCGTGCGCGCGCGTGTGTACGCGTTTGTATGTGACCTTGAATTATTTTCTCTCTCTCTCTCTCTCTCTCTCTCTCTCTCTCTCTCTCTCTCTCTCTCTCTCTCTCTCTCTCTCTCTCTCTCTCTCTCTCTCTCTCTCTCTCTCTCTCTCGATAGCGTGTGTGTGTGTGTGTGTGTGTGTGTGTGTGTGTGTGTGTGTGTGTGTGTGTGTGTGTGTGTGTGTGTGTGTGCTTGTGATCTGGATCACACACACACACACACACACACACACACACACACACACACACACACACACACACACACACACACAAACATATTCATATTCATATCATTATCGACCATAAAATTTCTCTCATAACAGACATAATTATAATAGTAGTCCATAATTATAATACAGTCCGCTAGCGTAGTGGTTAGCGCACTCGGCTCACAACCGAGGGGCCAGGGTTCGATCCCCTGGGCGGACGGAGAATATTTGGGCGAGTCTCCTTTCACGTGTAGCCTCTGTTCACCTAGCAGTGAGTAGGTACGGGATGTAAGTCGAGGGGTTGTGACCTCGTTGTCCCGGTGTGTTGTGTGTGAGTGGTCTCGGTCCAACCCAAAGATTGGTCACTATGAGCTTTGAGCTCTTTCCATAGGGGGACGGCCGGCTGTCTCGAGAGAGACCAGCAGTAGACTGTGACAGTGAATAACACACACACACACACACACTATCGAGAGAGAGAGAGAGAGAGAGAGAGAGAGAGAGAGAGAGAGAGAGAGAGAGAGAGAGAAAAAAAAAATTCAAGATCACACACAAACGCGCACACACACACACACACACACACACACACACACACACATTCATATCTTTATCGACCATAATATTTCTCTTAACAGACAATTATAATAGTAGTCTATAGCATACATAATAGCATACATAATTATGGTCCAATTAGAAAGTTATAAACCTAAAACGACATTCAAAACCCTTAAAGCATATCCATGACCCTAAATGATGTTAGTATTTAAAAAGTACATACAGCATATCTAGAGTTTTCTCTGACGTTCACTTTCTGTTGAATTGCCTAATAGTGGGGGAGATATGTGATTTAATTGTGCGTTTCGTGGTAAAAACAGCAAAATAGGCATAGTTGATGTTTAGAAGGTACTAATTGATTTCAGATATAGTGCCAAGCTCCAATTTTCCCCTGGTGGCCCGTGACACGGAAAAATCGAAGATGGCCGCCCCCAAATCCCGAAAACATAGATATCGTCATATCTGTCGTAATAAAGGTCGTAGAAACATGAACGAAGTGTCGTATTATATGTTTTATTACATAAGGAATGAAATGCCACTACACAATTGTTGCTAAAATGCATTTAAATGCAAATTATGATGATATTTTTATTAAACAGTACCATAATCATATATATATATATATATATATATATATATATATATATATATATATATAATATATATATATATATATATATATATATATATATATATATATATATATACATATATAAATAAATATATATATATATATATATATATATATATATATATATCAATATATATATATATATATATATATATATATATATATATATATATATATATATATATATATGTATATATATATATATATATATATATATATATATATATATATATATATACTAACGATATTGTGGTGTATGTGTGATCACTTCGCGAAGGAAACTTCACGCTCTACATAAATGCATTGCAAGCACTGGCTCCATGGTTCTTTGTCCTGGACCGCACTCATTTCTCTCGCTGGGTTCCTGTACATATACGTGACATGACAACACTGCACGAAAGACTCCCAGAAGTTGCGAATGAGTTTGACCGAGGCAGCTTCGTTGTGCACAAGTCTACCCGTCCATTCTCAGCCATAGCTATCGACCACGCACATGAGCAAAACAACGCACTCGTCAAAGGTCATGGTGGAGCAATCGGTCTGATGCAAAACCCTAGAGCTCTACTGCGATGGATGGTAGCTAGACCTGAAATTGCGATGGCCATCAGAAGTTTCGAAACAGCTTACCTGGAACACGACACTGGCAGGAACAAAGGCAGGCAACATGAGCACACGGCTGCTGTACAAGTCGCTTTTGCAAAGGAAGTTCGGACTCTCGTGAACGTGATCGAAGACCTAGGGAATCCGTTAATGGAAAGGAGCGGAGACCTTCTGGTTCTGGATACCAGAGACATCGCAGAATTAGCTGTAGTGGCAACTGTGAGAGGGATACAAAAGATAGGACAGGACCAATACGACAGCTACGTAACTGATCGGTTGATTGATCGCACATCATCCGTGTCAGATCCATTCTCTAAAAACAATCTGGCACTGTTCAGCACACCCAAAAAAAGGACACCATCCAAAGGTACACAGATGTTGACCTCACTCAAGAGTGATTGTTCACTATTTTCAAGGCTGTATATCGCATGTCAGACACGTGACGGAGACTTGGATAACTTGTTTCAGGCATGTCAGACACGTGACGGAGACTTGGATAACTTGTTTCAGGCATGAAAATCATGCATATCCGCCATCGTTGTCTCAGCTGGGATAATTGCGGATCGGTACGAAGGCAGATCTCACACACTGCTTGGTGGAACTGTGCACATCCCAAGGTGAAGCTCCAACCGTCGATATCATCATACTGAATAGAGCTGCTATCGTGAACATGATGAAGCCAGTGGAAGTAAAAACCTTCCAAGAGTATGCCACGATTGTGTTTCTTCCGTATATCAGAGCACAGTTGGCCAACATCAAACAGCTAGACATCATCTGGGATGTCTACCGTCCAGACAGCCTGAAGTCAACAACAAGAGTAAAACGAGGAAAGGACGTCAGAAGGCGTGTTGCAACAACCCATTCCATCCCGGGAAACTGGCAAGAGTTCCTACGAGTCGACGACAACAAGACAGAATTTTTCGAGTTCCTAGCACATCAAGTAGTGGACAATGTTTCAACAGAGAAGGAAGTGTACTCTACATGTGGTGACCATGTGCTCTGCTCTTGTGTCGATCAAGATGTGTCAGCATTGGCTCCGTGTTCTCACGAAGAGGCAGATACACGCATACTCCTGCACGCCATGGATGCGGCCGAAAAAGTTATCGTCAAATCATGCTACGAACAGTAGACACAGACGTTGTCGTCCTGGCTGTGTCTACTGTTGTGTTACTCGAGAATACCCAGCTGTGGATAGCGTTTGGCACTGGGAAGCATCTCAGATACATCCCAGCTCATCAGATCGCCACATCTTTGGGTGCAGAGAAGGCACGTGCTCTTCCCATGTTTCACGCCTTCACCGGTTGTGACACGGTCTCATCGTTTCCTGGGAAAGGCAAAAAAACAGCCTTCGACTCATGGAAGTCGTTCGATGCTGTTACGGAAGTTTTCGCTAGACTTGTCACACGACCTGGAAGTTTCGACGAAAATTGTATGTCGATACTGGTGTCATACGTGTATTTTATGTATGACCGAGGAAGTGCGGAAACCACCGTGAACTCAGCCAGGAAGCAGACGTTCACTTGTAAAGGTAGATCCTTCCACGCCATACCACCAACCAGAGCAGCGCTGTTGCAACACGAAAAACGGGCCACGTACCAGGGTGGCCATGTATGGGGTCAGACCCATGTTCAAGATCCAGATCTCCTTTCTCCAGAGTCATGGGGATGGAGCAAGAACCCCAAACTAAGATGGACACCAATTTGGACATTGAGCATGACATTGCTGCTTCTAGAAGCAATGTCCAAATTGGTGCCCATCTTAGTTTGGCATTCTTGCTTCTGGAAGCAGAGTTGCTGCGATGCGACTGCAAGAATGAATGCAGAGGGCTGTGCAAATGTGTCAGAGCTCATCTAAAATGCACATCACTGTGCCGCTGCAGTGGCAACTGTGAGCACAGTGATAGTTATCAAGGTATAGTTTTCTTCACAACTGTTTGCTTATATAATTACCAAGTTTTTGTTGTCTCTAGTCCATTCTATCTCAATGTGTGTGCCATTGTATGATATTGTGCAAATAAGACTCGT
Organism: Cancer borealis; assembly: GCA_036785275.1. Classification (NCBI taxonomy): domain Eukaryota; kingdom Metazoa; phylum Arthropoda; class Malacostraca; order Decapoda; family Cancridae; genus Cancer; species Cancer borealis. The sequence goes on from JAXIVD010002625.1 coordinate 37,948, forward strand.
GTCCTTCAGTTGCAAGGATAACCGCTGAGGTGTTTCACATTGTAGATGATAACCATGGGTTTAAGCACCTTTGCATTAGTAATATTTGGATTGATAACATTCCATTGCCATCCACGATAACTGTGTATGAACAAATAAAATATGATGCCATGCTATTGTATGTACTACCATGATTGTCAATAAATTATAATTGTCTACTCGTTGTGTTTTTTACGACCATATTTTGCACAAATTTCTTATAAATATTAATTTCTAACATTTCTACAGCTTAGCTGATGGTTTCATTTGATTCCTTATACCTCAAAACATACTATTCGATACTTGTTTCATCTTTATACTATAATTATTAAGGGAGATATGACCTTTTCTGAATGTTCATGATGTGAACGGCGGCCATCTTGGATTTTTCAATATAATGGCCACCAGGGGAAAATTTGAGCTTGGCACTATATCTGAAATCAATTAGTACCTTCTGAGCATCATCTATGCCAATTTTGGTGCTTTTACCTCGAAACGCACAATCGACCTACTATAAAGCCCAATATCAATGCCATTGATATTGGGCTTTAGGCAATTCAACAGAATGTGAACGTCAGAGAAAACTCTAGATATGCTGTATGTATTTTATGAAATACTAACATCACTGTTTCATTGGAAGGCAGGGGTATGGGTATACTCGTATAATGTAGAAGACTTCCACTGCATTCTGTTTTTCAATGACTATGTCAAAAACCCTTTATCAAAGGTAATATGGCCATTGATTCAATGGTCATATAATTATCTCAAAGTTATGTGAATAATAATCAAACAAGGAAAATAAATAAGAATTCAAATATCCCACAATATCTCGTGGTTAGAAAGACGTGCCCTGATTGATTGGTTGTGCTGGGAGGGAGGTGTAATCTGGCTTGTGATTGGCTGGCGGAGTTTAAAAGCAGCCTTCAACCCGGGGCTGGTCCTGGTTGTCCATTGTCCAGGCCGGAGGAAGACGTAGATGGTCCTATATAAGAATTTTTTCAATGAAGGTAAATGTTTTCCGCCATTCCAAGTGCATTAAAGTGTACATTAATACTTTATCTATTAGTGAGGGAAGCGGTGAGGAGGTGAATAAGGGGAAAGTGGATGAAATGAGGTGATATGTGTGAGGTAGACTGTTTTATAAAAAGTACTCCTTGCATAGCATCTTAAATAAACTAGATTGTGGTCTTATTTGTTGATTACAGGTTAATGTTCTTGGTGAGATTGGAGGGAGAAACATTGATGAATATGTGAAGCAGAAAGACAGTCTACACTGACCGACAGTCTACACTGGGTGACTCCCAACCCAAGTCCAGTCACAATATAAAAACTATCAATTTCATTTTACTTCCAAAATCATATTGTATTTTTGAAGAGTTTCGTTAATGTGGAAAAAAAAATTGTAATTCCATTTAGAAGTACGTATATAGCAATAAATCTAAGTTGAATTGTTTGATTATTATTCACATAACTTTGAGATAATTATATGGCCATATTACCATTGATAAAGGGCTTTTGACATAGTCATTGAAAAACAGAAAGCAGTGGAAGTCTTCCACATTAAAATAACTAACTGACGAATTTGCAGTTCCAAAAGCGCGCAAAGTTGTAATCTAGCTACTGTAATCTTATAGTAATTACAGTACTGTCAAAAAAAATTGGTTGTTCTAAATTTTTTTGTAATAAATATTGTTGTTTAATTTTACTTTCTTCCTTTTATCAGTGATCCCAAAATATCTGTATTTGCAGGCCACCTATCAAAATGTGCCTTAGAGCCAGCAGAATCTAAACCCGGCACTGTATTCAGTTTATCTGTTCTGACCCAGACACAAGGTACAAACATCAAAACAATACATCCAAGCAGGAGAAGGCAGCACATAGGCACTATAATAGATGAAATATGAGAAATGTTGGGCAAAATCCTCTCCTATGTTCATAACATTGTGTTCACTCATTACTTGTTGATTCTGGTTATATTCTGCTCACAGATACTGTTTAGTTTATCTGTTCTGACCCAGACACAAGGTACAGACATCAAAGCAACACATCCAGGCATCACACAGTATCATAATGCATAATAAATCTGGCATTATTTATTTTTTTTACTTTCGTTTGTTGTTTCTTCACTTGACCCTCGTCTTCTCAAGTCTAACATTAAAGCATACATATTGTCTACTTAGATTTTTCTACTGTACTGTGGGCCAAATAACATCTGAAACGAATTACGAAAGTACATAACCCAGCGGGACAAATGCAAGCAACCAGTTTTGTGTATTATATTAATCATCAATTTCTAATTTTCTTACTATTCATTACTTACTAATTTTTTTATTTTATTAAAAGGGTACTGGCTATGGGGGAAAAAATTAAGCAAAAAAATTATCCCGCTTGCCGCTAAACCCTGTAAAGAGGACAGTAAGTGAAATATACACATGCGGATGAATTTCAATTTAGTATGAGAGGTGTCTTAAGACTCCTCTTTTGAAAGAGTTTAATTCATTGGCAGGTGGAAAAACAGACAAAGGAAGAGAGTTCCAGAGTTTACAAGTGTAAGGGATGAAAGAGTGAAGATACTGGTTAACTCTTGCATTAGGTAGATGGACAGAATAAGGATGAGAAGTAGAAAGTCGTGTGCAGCAAGGCCGCGGGGGGAGGGGGGGGGGGAGGCATGCAGTTAGCAAGGTCAGAGGAGCAGTCAGCATGAAAATAGCGGTAGAAGATAGATAAAGATGCAACATTGTAGTGGTGACTTAAAGAGTCAAGATAGTCAGTTAGAGGAGGAGAGTTGATTAGGCGAAAAGCTTTAGACTCCACCCTGTTTAAAAAAGCTGTATGAGTTGAGCCTCCCCAGACATAAGAGACATACTCCATACATGGACGGATAAGGCCCCTGTATAAAGCAGCTGAGGGAGAAAAAATGGACGCAGATGCCATAGGACACCTAACTTCTTGGAAGCTGATTTAGCAAGACTAAATATATGAAATTGCCAGTTTAAATTTTTAGTAAAGGATAGACCAAGTGTGTTTAATGTGGAGGAGAGGTTAAGTTGAGTGTCATTGAAGAAGAGGGGATAGTTATCTGGAAGGGTATGTCGAGTAGATAGTTGTAGAAATTGAGTTTTTGAGGCATTGAACAAAACAAGGTTTGCTCTGCCCCAATCATAAACTAGTGAAAGATCAGAAATTAAGCGTCCTATAGCATCTCGCCTTGAGACATTTAATTCTTGTTGGGTTGGGCGTCTGTTGTACGACGTTGAAATATGCAAAGTGGTGTCATCAGCATAGGAGTGGATAGGGCATTGAGTCAGATTTAGATCATTGATGAATAATAAAAAGAGAGTGGATGATAGGACAAAACCCTGAGGAACACCACTGTTGATAGTTTTAGGAGAAGAACAGTGACCGTCCACTACAGTAGTAATAGACCGGTCGGAAAGGAAACTGGAGATGAAGGTATAGAGAGGATAGAATCCGTAGGAGGATAGTTTATAAATTAAAGATTTATGCCAGACTCTATCGAAGGCTTTCGATATGTCAAGGCCGACAGCAAAGGTTTCACCTAAATCCCTAAAAGAGGATGATCAAGATTCAGTTAGGAAAGCAAGAAGATCACCAGTAGATCGGCCTTTACGGAAACCATACTGGTAATCAGAGAGAAGGTTGTGAGCTGATAGATGCCTCATTATCTTCTTGTTAAGGACAGGCTCAAAGGCTTTAGAAAGGCAGGAAATCAAAGCTATAGGGCGGTAGTTAGAAGGATTGGAGCAGTCACTTTTTTTAGGGACAGGTTGAATGTGAGCAAACTTCCAGCAAGAAGGATAGGTAGAAGTGGAGAGACACAGACGAAAGAGTTTGACCAGGCAGTGAGCGAGTTCGGAAGCACAGTTTTTGAGAACAACAGGAGGGACTCCATCCGGACCGTAAGCCTTCCGAGAATCAAGACCAGAGAGGGCCTGGAAAACGTCATAGTAAAGAATTCAAATTTTAGGGATGAAGTAGTCAGAGGGTGGAGGAGTAGCAGGAATATGTCCAGTATCATCCAAAGTAGAGTTGGTAGCAAAGGTTTGAGCGAAGAGTTCAGCTTTAGAGAAAGAAGAGACATGTGGGGCCAGCTGGTTGAAGTAAAGGAGGGAAAGATGAAGTAGTAAAATTGTTAGAGATATTATTGACTAGATGCCAGAAATCACGAGAAGAGTTAGAATTGGGAAGACTGACATTTTCTATTAATGTAGGAGTTTTTAGTAAGTTGGAGAATAGATTTGGCATGATTACGGGCAGAAATATATATGGCATGAGTTTCAGCGGATGGATGGCAACGGTACCGTTTGTGAGCCGCCTCTATATCATTGACAGCACGAGAACAAGCAGAGTTAAACCAGGGCTTTTTAGCTTTAGTATTAGAGAAAGTATGAGGAATGTATAGCTCCATGCCGGAGATAATCACCTCTTATGCGCTTGGACATGGAAGCAATAATCATCACAAGGAAAATTAGAATAGTACTGCCTCAGGTCCTCCCACTTAGCAGAGTTGAAAT